>JAHXMU010000549.1:419251-507820 GCA_019455685.1 Philornis downsi
GTAGCGGGAAGGGTGCGGTTGGATGAGCAATTATCTGGTCGTTAGATTTAGATAAATCTTTCAAGTAGTAGTGGTACTTAGGGAAATGTCTCTGGCTGTGTGAAGAGAAAATTGTCTTGAAGATATAATTTCTCAAAGTACAAGAGAAATTACATGCAAGTTGCGGATTATAAAAAAATAGTTTGAGATAAAAAAACCAAATGAATTAATTACAATTCAAGATGTTTTATTTTTAAAAATAAAAGTTAAGTGACCGATACTGGTTCCACGAGCTTGCCACGAAGCTTAGCAATGTTCGATTTTAGATTCAGGATATTTCATAATGATTTCATTTATAAAGTTAGGTTGGCAATTCATTTACGTATATAGTACATTTGTGTACTTTATGGATAAAAATTCATTAAGACAAATTTTGTTTCTAGAATAGTTAGTAATAAGTTTTTTTTCTTATAATTCAAATAAATATAAACGCTGTAAGTTTATACATGCCGCCGGCTCGGTGTTGATGCGAGGCCTTGAGTCGCACATAGTACGGTTGCAAGCGACTTGATGGCTTCAGATAAAATGTACTGGTCCGAAGTAGGTTTTGTTTCCTCTGTATTGTTGATAGTTTTCAATTTTCGCCGGTTTGATGATTTCGGGCGATGTCTAGCAGGTGGTGTAATTCTGGGGTGCCCTGAATGTAAGAGGGTGTGATGGTAATGATGGCATTTTCTACAGGTGTTTTTAGACTGACATTTCCTGAATGTGTGACTCCGGGCAAGACAATTTATACAATATTCATACTTTCACACGATTCGATTGCGTTCTTTTGAATCCAAATTGAGAAATTTCGTGCAAAATCTTATGGCATGATATCCGTGGCATAACTTGCACTGGTATACTTCAGACTCACGTTGGCGGTTATTTCTAAGTGATCTGAAAGAATATAAAAATCAAAAATAATTAGTAGAGAAAATCCCCGCAATAGGGTGGGTGAAACGTATTGTTAACTTTCCGTAACGCTTTTGTAGGTTCGTATTTACTGAGAATCCAATGTCCCATTTTTGTCGTAGGGTAAGTAGCACAGCTTAACGATTGGACGTGTGATTACCCCCGTAGAGGTTCGTATGTCAGCAACTCGTACTTTCTCGTCTGTGCCATGATGAGTTTTTTCTACTCTTCCTAAACGCCATTCATTGGGGTGCAACAAATCGTCGATTATGACTACTAAATCGCCAACGTTGAGATTGGGAGTGGAATTTTTCCACTTGTAGCGCTTGTGAAGAGCCTTGAGGTAATCTTCCTTCCATCTAATAGCAAATTCATGATGGAGCGCTTTGAGTTTCAACCATCGATTGATAAGAGATGAGTTTTGAGAAATCATTTCGGGTAAAACCAGCATGGGTGCACCTTTGAGAAAATGACCGGGCGTTAAAGCCGTCAGGTCAGTGGGGTCTTCCGACATTGCGGAGATAGGGCGAGAATTAAGCACTCCTTCTATCCGCGCAAGGATAGTAGCAAATTGTTCGAAAGTGAATTTATGGCTGCCAGCGATTCTTCTAAAGTGACACTTAAAACTCTTTACAGCGACTTCCCAAAGACCACCCATGTGAGGTGCATGTGGTAGAATAAAGCTCCATTCAAAGCCATGGGTACCGTATTTCTGAGAAATATCGCTTGCAGATGACTTCAGAAAATTTCCAAAATCTGGGAGTAGGACCCTGCCAGCCCCAATAAAATTCCGACCATTGTCTGTAACTACCCGATGGGGTAGATCTCGCCTTCCAACAAAACGAGCGAAAGCAGCTTCGAAGATGGATTGCTTTTGTAGAAAAACATACAAAAACGCTAACGTAAGCCTTTATAAGTCTACCTTGACGAAGAGTAGAGCTTTTAAGTTCAAACGGGCCAGCAAAGTCGATGCCAGTGGTGTGAAAAGGGGGCATGAATGTGCATCTATCTGTGGGAAGAGGTGCCATTATCTGTGAACCTTGTTGTCGCTTGTATGTTATGCAAATCTTGCACTTGTATATTATGTCTTTGGCTCTTCGCCTAAGGCGGGAAATGTAGAATTCCGTTTGAGCTATTCTACATAAAAGATTACATTCGGCATGTGCCAGAAAATGATGCAAGTGGGTCAGATAAAGATGACACAATCTTGAATTTCCTGGCAGAATTATTGGGTGGCGTTCATTGTATGGTAGTGGAGCGCTAGACAGCCATTGACGCGAAGAACATTTTGGGAATCTATAAACGGATTTAAAGGTTTTAGCGAGCTCTTTTCACCAACTTCTTTTGAATTTGTCAGAGCCATGAACTCTTGTTTATAATATTGTGCTTGAGCTACCGTTATTAAACGATTTTTGACGAATTGTATCTCTTTGTGGCTGAGATCAAGTGAATCAAATACATAATTATGTTTGAATAGACGATGGGTCTTGTGATAAAAACGAAATATATACGATATTACTCTTAGTACCCTAGTATAAGAGGAAAATCTCAACAAAATATCCGACTATTCAATGGAAACCTGCAATGACTGCACATTGGTCGTTACTTCAGGGGAGGCTAATGGGTTCCTCTGTGGCCACGCTGTTGGAGAATTAAATAGCCAAGAGGGACCATTCCACCAAAGTTTATTGTGAACGATATCTTGAGGTCTAGCACCTCGAGTGCCTAAATCAGCAGGATTGTCATGCGTTGGAACATGACGCCAAGTCGCTCCTGGTACAGTCTCATGTATTTGAGCAGTGCGATTAGCGATGTATGTTTCCCAGGTCCACGGCGGTTTTGCAAGCCAACCGGGCACGATGGAAGCATCCGTCCATAAGATCGTTTCGCTGATAGGAACGTCTAAGACCGATTTCACGTACTTTATTAATTTTGCAAGTAAAACTGCTCCATTGAGCTCTAATCGAGGTAGGCCAACTGGTTGAAGCGTAGCTACTTTGCTTTTAGCTATGAATAAATTAGAGAATACAATCGACTTAAGCGTTTGGCATCTTGTGTAGACACAAGCTCAATAAGCTGCCTTGGAAGCGTCACAAAATCCATGAATTTGTATGATGTTAGAAGGTGAATATTGAATCCAACGTGGAATGCTTATGGTTTCAAGGTGAGAAAGGTCGGAGGCAAAGTTACACCAATTTATAAAGGAGTCGGAGCCGATTTCCTCATTCCAATCTTAACCTTCACGCCATAGCTGTTGCATTATCAGTTTTGCCCGAATAATAATAGGGGTTATCCATCCTATGGGATCAAAAAGACTGGCCACTGCCGATAGAACTTTACGTTTGGTTATTTTCGATTCAGCATTTATATCAGGGAAAGAGTAAGAGAAGGCATCAGTTAGCGCATTCCATTTAAGACCTAAAGTTTTAACAGAGCTGGTTTCATGAAAGCGCAGGAAATTTTCATCATATAAATCTGAAGGTTTTAAATGAGAAAGCAATCGAGAATCGTTTGCAGTAAACTTATTTAATGGAAAGCCTGCAGAATTTAGAAGATCTACAAGTTGTGTTTGTTTAGTTATAGATTCTTCTATTGTAAAACTACCAGACAAAATGTCATCGACATACGTTTCCTTATATATTATTGACGCTGCGAGTGGATATATACTTTTTGAATCGGTTGCTAATTGCCTAAGTGTACGGATGGCGAGAAAGGGCGCACAATTAATGCCGAACGTAAGTGTCTTTAGTTGATAATCTTTAATTGGGCTTGTTCTATCTATTTGGTGTAAAATCTTTTGATAAACTCTGTCCGCAGGGTGCACTAGTATCTGTCGATACATTTTTTGAATATCGGCACTAAATACGAATTTATATTTTCTCCAATTGAGAATAGTTGATACTAAGTCAGTTTGAAGTGTCGGTCCCGTGTGTAAAACGTCATTGAGCGAATACCCGGACTTAGTTTTTCGGGACGCATTAAATACCACACGGATTTTCGTTGTTTTGTGTTCGGGTCTAACTACCGCATGATGAGGGAGGTAGAACGAGTAATACTTGTTGTTAGATCCATGTTCTAGAGGAGAGGCTTCTTCCATGTGTCCAAGATCGAGGTATTCATTAAGCACAGATTTATACTGATCTTGAAGCACAGAATCATTCGACAAGGTTTTTTCTAATCTGTAATACTGTCCCAGAGCAAGAAACCTGGATGAACCGAGGAACATGGTGTCTGGAAACTCCTCTTTAAATGGAAGCCTTACAATATAGCGGCTATTTGCGTGACGTGTAATCGTTTTTGAGTAAAGTTCCTCACAAAATTTGTCACCTACAGAGATTTTTTTTGAAATATGCACCTCTTCTTGCTCCCAGAATCTCCTTACAAGGTCATTAAGTTCTGCCATTTCTGAACGGAATACATTTGTGCTAAATGACTGAATTTGTTCAGCCTGCATTGGACCGCTGAGTACCCATCCAAAAATCGTACTGTATGCCGATGTTTCACCGCAGATATTTTTTTTCATGCCATTCAAATTTATGAAACGTTCCGAGTCATTTCCAAGTGTCAAATCTATTTGAGATGATTGATTAAAATAAGGGTCAGCTATGTCTAATTCTTCTAGTTCTTCGGGATTAAATACATTGAATGACGCAGCTGGAATATGTCTTGTAACTTTTTGCAAGACAATGGCATTTACCGAGAAAGTTATGTTATGCTTTGGCGAGAAAATCACTATTTCACATTCTTTACTGGAGGTCTGTTTGTGCCCTTCAATTCCAATAATATCGTACTGTGATTTGCGGTATGGAAGCTGAAGAATGTTTCGAAGCTTTTCGGAAACGAAAGTACGTTGGGATCCAGGATCAATTAATACTCTTATAGTGTATTGTTCGCCTTTGTGCTGAATTTGGACCAGAGCTGTACGCAGTAATATGGTGTCACCATTTGACGAAAAATTTGCTTGAATTTGTGGAGAGTGTTTTTGTGACGAAAAATTAGACTCGAGTACCGGATGAGGTTGGTTATTCTGAAATTTGCCTTCATCGGAAGGTCTTGGGTTGGATCTTTCATTATTGGCTGAATATGCCGTAAAGTGAGATTTTATGTGAAGCAAAGTATGATGACTTTTTTTGCAAACCAGGCACGTATTCAACCACCTTTAGTATGGGAGGAGGACAGACAATTGTTGCAATATTTATTTTTGAAAACAAAGTCAATTCTTTGCTGCGGTGTAAATTTTTTGAACTCGGGGCAAATCCTTATGCTGTGGTCTGACTCGCAAAGTAAACACAGTGAGTTCAATTTATCCTGAGATACGTATATTTGAACTTTTGATGCAGAGGGAAGTTGGAGACTGCTTCTATTCTTTGCTGATTTGTAACTTGATATTCGTTCTACGACCTCAAACCTATTAATCAGGAACTCATCCATTTGAGACCAAGTTGGCAATTCACGATGAGATTTAAGTGACTGTTCCCAATGAGAAAGCGTCTCATGTGGAAGTTTCGTAGATACTAAATGTATTACAATAGGGTCCCACCCCTCGGTTGGAACATCAAGAGATTTCAAAGTCGATAGACAATCATTAACAGTCGATTGCATTTTTTGAATCGACACACTGTTTTCTACAGTGGCAATGGGAATATCAAGTAGAATTTTTAGTTGATTATCGACTAGAACGCGTTTGTTCTCATACCGCGATTTCAAGGCATTCAAAGCCAACTCGAAGTTTTCGTCGCAAAGGGAATATCGTTTAACAATTGCCCCAGCATGACTTTTTGTTTTATTTCTAAGATGGTATAACTTTTGAGCGCGAGAGAGCTTGGTTTACGTAGACCGCCGTGAACATGTCACGGAATGACGGCCATTCTTCGTAACCTCCCTTGAAATCTTCGGTGTCGCAAGGAGGAATTTTTAGATAGCTATTCGCGTTATCGATCGAAGCTTGTGGAAGTGAGAGCCTATTCTGATTTACATAGTTAGGTTGGATGCTAAGCCTTGATGATTCAACACCGGCGTTGTATCGCGCTGACATTTTGAGCATGTCAACTATATGAGACCTAGCTGTGTAATACGTTTCAGTGCAAACGCTGTAATTAAGTTTAGCATTCTCCTTAAAATCCCGGGAATTTAAAGAATCTGACGATAGCAGAAGATGCTTATATGAAGTTTGCAGTCTCATATACCATTTCTGTAACTCGTCAAGTCTCACTTCCAGTATAGAATCCGTTTGTTCCTCAATACTAAGTTTTTCGATATTTGAACAAAGCATAATTAAGTGATCGCGCTCAAATAAAAAATGATCATGAATCCTAGATGTATCACTGCTTCTAGTGCTAACACCAGCGGTAGGGAAGGCGGATCCATGTCGATTCCGTTTGATTGAGTGTCTTGATGTAGAGACATTTTCACTTATGATGGAATTCTCCAATTAAAAAATTATTTATTTAGAATTTTTTTTTTCTTTTCTTTTTTTGCACAATTATGGTTGTATATATGAATATTCAGAAATGTATCAAAATATATGTATGTAGTGCTGAGAGACCTCAGCAATGATATAAACGTGATATGAAAGCTACATAAGTACTAGATATTAAATTGAACTGCTATGTAGCTGTTGCAAAAAATCATTTAAATTTATTATTCTATAGGTAACATTTGATTTTTTTTTTGTATCAGTGATTTAACATCCCTTAATCATCCGAATAAGTGGAGTAAATGAACGAGTAAGCGGGTAATTTCAAATTTAGTTATTTTTTTTTTTCAATTCAGCTTTTCTTTGTTCGCAAAAATTTGTTTTCTCACAAATTTTGCCGAATAAGTGTGAAATTATTTAATTAAATTTCCATTTAATTCGATGTAAAATTTCGTGCGTATTAGCAAGTGTGTAGTAAAGTATTTTTCTGTAATTTATTGCAATTATTTAAGGCTACCTCCAAAAAACTTCGTGCAGTTTCCCACGTACTTAAATATCTTATAAAATGAGAATGACATTGGTATTGTTCTCCTAAGGTTTAAAATATTCGATATGTTTTTTTTTTGTTTTACTATTCCCCTTGTGTAGTTGTGGTAGCAGAATGTGCATATTTTCTTTAGTTTGCATGGAATAATATTCTTTTAGCTAGAGCCAAGCAGAAAATAAGTTAAATCATAATAAGAGAGTTACACCTTCTTCGTATTAAAGCAGATGTCGCGAAATATATTAAACAATGCTGCTCTTGTGGAAGGAAACAATGATAAGAGAGTGGCGACAGAGTTTAGAAATATTAATTCTCTTTTTCCGTTTATCACTGTCTCTAAAAGCAATATTCACCACGATCGAAAAAGAATGATTGATAATTTCCTTCTTTCTTTTCACTCAAAATATGTTGGATGTAAGAATAAATTATGCCCGTAATGTTAATGCTGTTGACCTCATATATGTATTTCCGACAAGACCGTTATGCTGTGCTATTTTCAACTTTGTTTTGCGAACAATATGATTTCTTTTTAACTTTTTTCAACTTTAAAACGGTAAAAGAAATGGTGATAAGGTGGCTCGTTTTTCCCAAAATTCCGTTTTTTAAACTTTTTTATAGGACCTTTCCATGTATTTTTTATACAATTTCGGATTTTTTGTTTTATTATTTTTTTTAAGTCGTTTTTTGAGATCTTTGACTAATTCATAAGAATTTTTCCAGATTTTCATTTTCACAACAAATGTTGCTACTCACTTTGTGATGTGTACTCTTATTTTCATGACTGTGGGCGCAATGGCAAAATATTTTCCAAATGGTTAACATAAAATAGGGATTGCTAGATGCTCAGCATTATCATTTTCCATAGAACTCATGCACTCCGTTCTTGGAGAAACTAGATTTTCAGTTCAAAACTCGAATTTTACCCCGAATAACACCATTAACAATGAAGGTGCAACTAATTTGTAAACTGTTTAAAAGAGTTTAAAAACTATATTTCACGCTTTTTTTTCGCAAAAATGTATATTTTGGACTGTTTCTTTTTTTTGTTTGTATGTTTTTTTTTTTTTTTTTTTTGATTTTGACACAGATTAAATTTTCGAAGTATTTTTCACCGGCGGGATAAATTGCAGTGTCATCACACTTACCACTTCTGAACATATACTAAACAGTCTTGTTTTAGTGAGATTGGAATTTACCTCATATCGGCTGCAACTTGACTTTACTTCACTGATTCTCTCTTTCGAAGGACCATGTATTGAAGTAGATCACGAAACTGGCTTTGGAAGTTAGCGGGGACGCGATGAAGGCAGAGAAGCCAGTTCCGAGTAGCGGGAAGGGTGCGGTTGGATGAGCAATTATCTGGTCGTTAGATTTAGATAAATCTTTCAAGTAGTAGTGGTACTTAGGGAAATGTCTCTGGCTGTGTGAAGAGAAAATTGTCCTGAACATATAATTTCTCAAAGTACAAGAGAAATTACATGCAAGTTGCGGATTATAAAAAAATAGTTTGAGATAAAAAAACCAAATGAATTAATTACAATTCAAGATGTTTTATTTTTAGAGTAGAGAAGTGCTCACCAGTAGGCTTATAAAAGTTAAGTGACCGATACTGGTTCCACGAGCTTGCCACGAAGCTTAGCAATGTTCGATTTTAGATTCAGGATATTTCATAATGGTTTCATTTATAAAGTTAGGTTGGCAATTCATTTACGTATATAGTACATTTGTATACTTTATGGATAAAAATTCATTAAGACAAATTTTGTTTCTAGAATAGTTAGTAATAAGTTTTTTTTTCTTATAATTCAAATAAATATGAACACTGTAAGTTTATACAAATGGTATGCGTGTAAGCTAAATCTAAATCTAAATATCACTAAAATACATGTACGAGGTGTGTTAAAAAATAAGGTGAATTTTAAATTATTATTTTTTCAAATTGGCACACTCGTCTCGAAGACGAGTGACGGCTTTATTCATATAGCATGTTTAGTTTGTTTGTAAGAGTCATAAATAAGACAAGTTTTGCATGTTCGGCAATTTTCTGCTATCGAAAAAAATGGATCAAAGGAGTTGCATCAAATTTTGTGTAAAAAATGGAATTAAGTGCTCAGAAACACTTGAAATGTTGACAGTGGCATACAGTGAGAGAAAAATGTTTACAAGTGGTACAAGCTTTTCACAGAAGGTCGAGAAGATGTGAATAACGACGCTCGTTCTGGATGCCCCAGCACATCAACAATCGATGCATATCGGTTGGCTCATGCCATGCAATCTTTTCGAAAATTTTGGGCACGAAGCGTGTGGCAGAGAAGTTCGTTCCAAAATTGCTGCATTTTGACCAAAAACAACAACGCGTAAGCATAGCTCAGGAATTGTTGATTGACGTCAACGCTGATCCAGATTTGCTTAAAAAGCGACGAATACCTGGTGACGAATCATGGGTATATGGTTATGACATCGAAACCAAAGCCCAATCGTCCCAATAGAAGAGTCCAGGAGAGCCAAGACCAAAAAAAGCAAATGTCAGGGTTTTGTTCACTGTTTTCTACGACTACCATGACGTAGTGCATCAGAGTGTTACCTAGAAGTTATGCGCCGTTTGCGTGAAGCAATACGAAAAAAAAAAACGCCTGGAATTTGGGGGAAAAATCATGGCTTTTTCATGATGGTAATGCACCTGCTCACTCATCTTTGCTTGTGAGAGATTATTTGGCCAAACACAACACCGTTATCATGCCTCATCCACCGTATTCACCAGACATGGTCCCTGTTTCCGACTTTTTCCTGTTTCCAAGATTGAAGAGACCCATGAAGGGACGGCGTTTTGTGACGATTGAATATATAAAAACCGAATCGCATATCAAAACTGCTTCGAATATTGGAAAAAACGCTGGCACAAGTGTATTATATCTGAGGGGGACTAATTTGAAGGAGATATAATAGAGATTTATGAATAGACAAATATTTTTTGAGAACACTGAAAATGCATCATATTTTTCGAAAGCATTTCGTATACGAACACATAACAATCTTCACTGTTGAGAAAGAAATTTTTGTAATAATTTTTTTACATATGTTTATTATTTTATTTGATAAATTTATGTTTTTTATGTCTTAATAGTAACATTCGCATTTATTTGCAATAACGGTCTATTGAAACAATCGAAGACCAGTGTTGTCAAAAAAAGTCTTCTGTTATTAAAAGTGTCATTTTTTAAACTAGTTAGAAGCGGAAATGGCCTTTCCAAATTGTAGCATTGAAGACATGAGAGCTTGTTTAAAATTTCATAAAAATCTTATGAAAAAATGTACAAAATCTGCATAAAAATCACAATATTTTTGGTGATGTAAAAACCAAATTTTAAATATGTAGGCCTATTTCTATTATATAACATTTCCATTTCTCTATTATATGACCACTTATTACAGCAGAAGTGGAATATAGAGTACATACATGACTTAAGAAAACTCGTATTTTTCGGGATGTTTAGATAATGATCCCGATCACCAAAACGGACGCCATGAATGGAAATATATTCGTCACTTTTTTAAAATGAGTCAATCTTCAGTTTTAGAAGGACGCCCTTGCAATGTTTCTAGGCTTCATATACGTCAAGGCACTCTAATATAATCGTATCCTTTAATTGAACATTAATACAATACAAGAAATCTTCCTAATTAAGTATCCGTTTAAAAGATATCATGCTATGTATTATAAACTTCGTACGAAAGTGCCATAATGCAACACAATATTAAAATCTAATTAGTTTGGACAATAACACCATCTTATTAGTACTAATCCCCCTTTTACAGGCGGCATTAGCGATCCGAGTGGGAGGAGTATCCACAACTTCAATTAAAATCGTACGAGGACTTCCTGGAAGCACATGTTACGTATGTATGAGTATAGATTTGGTAAGTAGGCAGAGATTTTTACGCGGGTGGTGCTGAAATTGTGAGTAGCATGCTTTAATGCGACTGTGCCCTATGGGATTTAACGGTGGAACAAAACAATATTTGCCACCACTGAAACTATTGCTACCAGCTTTATTATGGCCGTAACGTCAGTTTTGGATTCAGTTGTTGTAATGCCACCACAATGCAAAGTCGACAACAAGGACAAAACAACGCTCGCTAACCATCAATGAATACTGATTCAATTGCAATAATCATAAAATCCAAGGGAACACGTGGCCATGGCATCAGTTGCGGAAATGAAGTTGCTGTTTAGAGCGCTTTCTTCCTTTGAGGGACTCATGCTTTGAGTGTTTTAATGAACACGGAAACATGATGTGATACCCGTTGTCAGTATAATGGCATGATTTTGGAATATTGAAAAATACAAATGTTGCGTCAACATCCGTTGGCATTTAAGGACATCCTTTGACAGCCCGAACACGGGGGCTAAAGTATCCCATCGCATAGCACCATCTTTTGCGCATCAGCGTTCGTATTGAGAAACTAAGCGGTGCATGTCACAGAAACCATGAATTTGATCCTCCGCCACTCACCAGTCCATGAGGTTCATGTAAGGACGTCGGGGGTAGGTATGAGGAGCAAGTGGCAAACAACACATTTGTGCCGCCTAAGTGCCCCAGTAATCTCCTGAGTTAAGTTGTTCACATGCAAAGCGTGTTGCTGAATATAAATTATGAGCAGTTTCGAGCAATCAACCAACCACTCATTCAATCACGCTCTGCATATACACCCACACATAGGTTAAAATGGAGTCTTTGTCCTTTAGCGCCAAAAGGGATCTCTGTGTTGCTAGTACGACTATGACAACTTGTGCATCAAATGTTGTTCTTGTTTATGTTGGTCCTTTGGTTTTCAATTCCCTGCTCTGCTGTCTTCTGGCCTAAGAGAGTGTCACATTATGATTATGTTCCCTGTTTCGTCTTTTTTGTGGGATTTCTCTTCCATTAAGGGATAGAAAGTATCCAGTTGGAATTGAAAGCATTTTATTTTAATTGTTTTTCAAATTATGATTTAAACGGATAAAAGGATCTCAAATAATGCGAACAAAGTACTACGCACCACATCTACAGATATCATTGGAGTAGTATCTGGTGCTCGAATGTAAATTTCAAGACACATGATATCTAGTGCTGGTACTTTGCAACTGTGCATGTTCTCATTCAAGCACAAACAAGGAGCACATTGCATTTTGTTCCAAACATGCATTTTGGCATTGAATGGATTGCACTTTTAGATTCCTACAACATGACGAGGATTTTGAGACCAATGCGAACACATCTGAAAGATTCATTTTTCAAAATCGTATTGTTTGACTGCGTGAGGGAATTAGAGACCAACATAATTTAGTAATTAGTATGTCTAAAATACGTATATCATAAATACATTTTATGTTGCATAATTTATTTGTGATTGTTTCTAAAGAGTTTTAGAATTTGAAATGTTAATAACTTAATCAATTGTTAACCAACATGTGGAATTGTGCACGAGCCAGTCGACCAACCGGTTACCCAGCCAGGCGGACTTAAAAAATCATTCAATCGACTTAAAAAATCATGAAATGCATTCGGTCTATATATATATATTTGTTACTTTAAACGCTTCCTACCGGATGTTACTTTTTGACATATTAAATAATAAACATTCATTCCTCCGGGTGATGGTATAATAAAACAATGCAACAAACCTTGGTTTGTTTTTCTTGACAAAAAATAACTATGAAAACTCTTTCACCTTTGTTACACAAACGATCACATCTTATTTCTAGAAATAAGAATCCGATTCATAAAGCTGTTATAAGACAAACTTTAATGTAATGGCTATAAAACTGTTTATTCCGATTTTAAAAGTTTTTAACAATTACCATTGAAGTTTTTCCCCAAATTCACTTCATGATGGAACTGGTTATGGGTTAGACTTTATTGAAAAGTAAATTAAAAAAATATAACACCCAGAAGTAAGCGATTATAATATCAAACATTTTTTAGCAAACGTATTTCATGCCTTTCTAAGTTGATTGAACTGTACTGATTCATATAACTGATTTATGATGACGGTCGTAAACTTTTATAGAATATTTCAGCAAATCGCATAGCCTAAAAAGCCTTGGTATCCTTCTGGAATCTCTCACACTTCCCGCAATTACATTTTCCCCCTATCTCCAAAAATGCTGCAAAAGACCAAGGTACTACACTTCTACACAAGTGACAAATTCTTAGGTTCATATATTTAATTTAATTGAATGTTAAGCGTTTGCTGAATTAAGGTCCCGAAATAAAAATGGGCGGCATTGACAAGCTCTTTTTTGTACACACCTTACGAATTGTCAAATTTAAGAAATTCAATCTTTCCTCTATAATTTCTAACTAGTATGTATTAATCTAAATTTCTGTCCACTATATGCACTTATAACACTTGGTAAAACTTGAGAAAAATCGTCCATGTAATCACACATATGACTGATTTAACCCAAGCATTTTTAGGTTTACATTTTTCATGCAGTTGTACTGAATTCAATCAAATTCGACACACATTTTCAGAGAGAGAACAATAACTATTATAACTACCCTCTAGTACCTAATGCACATATTCCTACACTCACATCTTTCTTTCTCTCTCAGGTTAGTCTGTCAAATTGACTGAAATTTATGTACTGGTAGTTTTGTTTTTTTTTTTTTTTTTTTTTTTTGGGTAAGTGTACTTATTTCTATAGATGATTTGAAAATATGGATGAATTTATAGAATGAAAAAATAAAGCAATTTGATGAAAAAAAATTAGATTACTGCGTCTTAAGGACTGGAAAGTTTAGGAGAAACATTAGAATTTGTTAAATGAGCTAATGTGTATACCTAGTACCTGAAATGGCTGGTTGATATAGCGCATTTGGAACTCCCCCAGACGATCTGCCATAGTTTCATAAAGATTTACGTAATTATTGCATCTACCATCCAGCCGGGTTAAACGCGGCCCACATGAAACGCTTTGTATTAACTTTAAATATTTATTCATATAATACAGTCGATATCAAGCATCACATTTTTTGCCGGATCAAATGATATATAACTCCTTCAGGCGAATTTATAAAAACGGTCTTTCGCCGAATTGCTAATTAAAAAAAACAAATTCTCTTTGCATCCCATGAATGAGATATGGGAGCGCTTTTCATATTCAATAAGCTTATACGCATTCTATTTTTAGACTCATTCAATGGGACCTAAAATTTTATAACGATTCCGAACGTCACATTTGTGAGCTATTTATTACACTTGTCGATTATTCGAATACTCGAAGTGTTCGTCAGATACATCGATGTGACTGCCGCTCAAATAATGATAGGTGGCTGTATGCAGAATTGAACCCGCGATTATGTGAACGATAGCTGCGTGTACTAACCGTCGTGCACGGCCCACCACGAATTACGAATTACCAAATCAATAAAACAAAAAGCATATTTATATTTGAATGGGAAAATTATGTGCATCCTTCATTTGTTCAAAAAATAGTATTGCATTGCATACCTAAAATTTAGTTTTCACAGTGTCCACTTTTATACATTTGAGAACAAATATATTTTGAAATCATAAATTTTCAAATAGCTCACATGCTATTACTCCAAAGTAGTTCTTAAGCTTATTTTCTCTATACATTGAACTTGTCCTTTTATGCTCAAAAATTATTTATCTGCGTGCAACATTTTATAAGAAAATTGTAATTTGCTATAATTATATAACAGATGGAAATCTCAATATTTCGCTGAACTTTTCCCGCCTTTTTTTGTAAAATTTTTTTGATTATCAGATCCTACTCGCTCTGAAATGTTAATTCTAGTAAAACTGTTTTTGTATTGTTTTATATTAGTGCTACAAATAATCGTAAGCTAATAACAAGGAGATGAATCTTGAATGAGTTGGGCCAGTGAATTAACCGTTTTGTAAAGCTACTCCAATGTAGTTATAAAACGTAAAGTTCTAGCACTACGAATTTATACCGTATTGAAAAATATATTTCATGTAAACGAATCTAGTTCAAATTTAATCTATTGCTAATTTTTTTTTTTCTAATTTCAAATTTCTAATAAATCTAATTCTCCAGTGTATTAAGAAGTATATTGAGAAGGTATATTACGAAATATTACTTATACGATTATACGAGTACAGTACTATACGCGAAATATTATTGTTCGCATAAAAACTCGCTATTCCTTAATAAAACTTTCAACGTAATTTCCACTCACAAATATAAGGGTGGCAATTATCACCTTTGTCATTCTTTGTCGAAGTAACATATAGTTTAACAATCGCCGCCTAAGCTAAATTGTAATTAAGGAGTATTTAAGTTTTTCCGAATGTTATTTTCGTGTTTGTTTTTGAACACTTATTGGCATCTTAGGAGAAACTTATGGGAGATATATTTTAAATATTTGCTTAGTTAATGTCTGCTCACGAACTTGCGTACCTACGACGTTTTTTTTTTCTGCAGCATTTGAGGTTCTTAAGTGACATCACTTTATTAAATGTAACTAGAAATCATATTTTAATCAAAAAATTTTCTTTATTTTTAATCACATCTGAAAAATTTTTTATTTATATTATAAATAAAGAAAAAAAGTACATTTACATTTACCTTTGAGTAACAAGATATTTGAACAAATGTAATTTACTTGTAATTTATTCAATTAGAAGTTTCGTACAAAACAATCATTGAAGAGATTCGATTAGTTTGTGCAGACCTACGCCGATATACGAGTACACCCAGCAGAATTGAGTTAAAAGTTGAAGGAAAAGTTTTTTAAGTTATAACTTTGAATTATTATAAGAATTATAGTATTATATTATAGTATTATTATATTGTTATTATTGAAGTAATAATTACATATTTAATGTATGTCTGATTATGTACCAAATGACAAACTTGTGATTTCAAAAAAAAAAAAAAAAAAAAAAAAAAAAAAAAAAAAAAATAGTTACAGCGTTTTTTATGAATGTTAAATAATTGACAATTGCATCGTCAAATTAATTTAATGCTTTGCCAATACAGAAATTATACTCCAGATTTACATCAAAATTTAAATTGGTATTGAATAAAAATCTTTTTTGAAAACAAAACTTATTTATTTTATTTTACACAAAAAGCTAATTTCCTCCATGAATCCAAATTTGCGACCACCAGCACAAAATCGTCGATATATTAATTCACATATTCACGATGGGATTCAAGTACGGAAAACGTGGCGACCATTCCATGAGTTCATAATTGGACCAAATGCTCCAGTATCGAAGCTGTCCGATTTTGTTTAATTACAATTATCTTGTGTTGCAAGCCAGTATCCATGTAGACATGAATCTAGATGGTTGCCTGGTCTCAGAGAACTTACCCCTCCCCACGTTAATGTGTCGTTTAAATATTTGAAGTTGCATTAAGCCCGTACATAAATTTAAATTTTCCATTTAGTAACAAATAAATACATATATAATAGAATAATATATAATAATGCAATATATACATATATATAATATAATTAAATACCAGGCAAGCACCCAAAGAAACAAGAAAATTATAACCAGCATAGGAAGTCAGTTAGGTGAATTGACTTACATATACCTCCAGCCGATGTCCTTTGCGTAGTCACAAAAATATACGGGGAGCCAAAAGAGGCGCAGCAAATTTCTATGTTTTTATTAAAAAATGATCTGAATTAACGCCTAATAAATGCAAAATTAGAACCTATCAAAGTCTTCTTTTTAGAAATTACTATCCTAAACGGCTTGGCTATCAAGCGCCTTGCGCTAAGTACGTATTATGTTGAAATTAGTTTAATTAAAGACATGTATGAACAGTAGAATATGTTGGCTAAATTACGTAATTTGTATGAAAGGCACCGGAATGGGCGTGATTATCCATTCAATATTTCCATATTTTAGGAAGCATCGCAAACCATAAAAAATTAACAAAAGTAAAACTTGTTGGAGTCTATGAATAAATATTAACAGAGGGAAAAGTACAAAGTACGACATATCGATCAATTTGAATAGGTGCGCCATTGCCGTTTCTTTTCATTCTCAGAAATAATTTTCCAATCTCATGACGTTTGCCAAATTCTACTGAATTAAACACAGCTTCTTGAATAACCTTCTACCGAGAATATCTTCTGTCGCGATGCAGGGGCTTAAGTATTACTTTTCTGTAATGGAAATGTATCCACAGATTATCCACAATTGATATCTGGTCACTGATGTAAACCAAATCCTATGGGTCACTTAAGACCTATATAGCATACTCGTATATAGTTTATTATCAATCATCACAAGGGGTCTTTCCATTCCTCTGGAGCTTCCTCACGTGAAAAACAAACCCCCCTAATTGTTTGAGTGCCATGCGACCCGTGCTCAGGGCTTTCAGGTTTGCGGTCAGGGGTTATCGAATGTATTAGATCGCGAGCCTTGCTAACATCTTAACGCCTCAGTATAGTACAACAGTCCTTCCATCTGAGTTGGAATCCGTGGGAATGCCTCAAACTACTTGCAGGCTCCTACTTCGAAATAGAGCATATTTAACAGTAAATGATAGGTGGGCGTCTGTCTGAGGCTGTAATCAATCCAGACAGATATGGCCTCGCCTATATCTGAAGCGTTCACACAAACTGCTACCGCTATCAAGACCCGACGTTTCATTGCTTATGTCCGTCATGACGGGACACTGTTTGATTAGAAGACATGCAGTGAGATTGAAGGTTGCAACTAGTAACTTCTGTAGGACCTGTGGGGATGGAGAGGAGGAGAAGTCCCTAGAATACCTTCTCTTCAAGAGTGGCTGACCGGTTGATCTCCAAAAATTATACTGAGCGCTACAAAGCAATACGATGAACAAAATTGCAGGTTATTGCGGTCAAGGATGTGGGAGTTACAGAAAATTTTTATAGAAGGTACCAGGAGGGTGTCGACATAGCCCAAACAAACACACGAAACGATCTTGCAAAATATTAGGTCGGAAAATGTAAGAAGATTTATAAAAATATATGGTAGTTGTCGTGTCTACCAGCCGGCCAGCAAGCCAGACGGACGGACATAAAAAGTAAAAAGAAAGAAATTCGATAAAAAAAAATTCTTGGTACTTTAGACGCTATCTTCATGGTGTATATGTTTTTCCCCGTATTAAGTGATATATACCTTCATTCCTTCCTTCCGTTTTCTAAGCAATAGTTAGATTTTTCCATAATAAATTGGACACCTGTCTTATTTGAAAGTCAAAATATTTGTTGACAAAAAGTTGGTTGGAAATGCTATTCATAAAGTAAGATAAGTTTTTAATTTAATTTATGCGAATATCTAAATGTATTTGTTTTCGAAGTTTGAATCACTGTGACAAATATCTGCGTCAAATTTCTCATAAGAAATGCTATTAATGTTTGAGCTACTTTTGGTTTTGTAAGAAAGCATATGATTTTGCTGAGTAAAGATGTTGCATTACATTTTATTTACGAAATAGAATTTTTACAGCGGAAACATTTAGAATGTCGTAGAAGTCATCGGCGAAGTCGAAGTCAAAAGTCGAAGAAGATCCAAGATTCTGTGCTCAGAAATCGATTAACAATTAGTTGCACTGCTGATGATATTGACGTTCCAAAAGGATCTGTCAGCTTTTTAAAATATATTATGGGCCTCAGATGCCTCCAATTGCGATTGGTACTGAAAGCACGTTATTACTTATTTGTACGTCAAAATTTCTGTTGACAAAACTGTGTTGAAAATACATATCAACTCTTAAAATATAAAGATCAATTCGGTATGATTGAAGGCGAAAGATTGTTAAAGCGCACGCATTTCGCAAATTCGTTGTTATTTCGAAAAATGATTACTGAAAATGATTCTCAGTGGATTCATAGACATTGTGCTGAATTTTTCTGTTATATTCTTTTTTATTTGCTATATAGTTTACTGACCAAGCTGCATCGACAGCGTAAGCGCAACAAATTCCATTTGGAAAGCAGTGAATCTATAGATTCTTGTCCAAATGTGCTTCAAGCAACATTTCTGAGATATTTCAAAAAAATTTCTCAGGAACTGATATTCTGTTTATTGATATAAAAAAAAATCAAATTTCGCCGACTCCCCGGAAATTTCGGAATCTAATGTTTTATTCTTTTACTCTCGGCCGTTTTATATTTTTCGGCATCAAAATGATACTTTTAGAAAAGTTTACAGTGGTGCATACACTTTTGTAAAGCCATCGTTGCCATCGCGGTGGACTCAACTGTATATGTTTTAAAGTATGTTGGACTATATAAGTGTGCCCTTACAAACTGACGGAGTTTCCTAAATTATATTTCTCCCTTATTCGACTGCAACAAAATAAGTTGTTGTGTTGTCTCCAACACAAATAACCCATTTAATCCACATTTCCTAAGGTTCATACATTTTATGTAAATGTAATCTAAGTTATGGTTTTCTAAACGTTGATCAAAATGAAGTCTCTGAGCATAAGCGAATCGCATTTCAATGCTATTTCTAGTACCTCCCATGCCAATTTATAAATTTTCCGAATCCAATCTGTAATTTCTAAATATTTGGCTGCTTACGATTAAATAGCTTATAATTTTATTCATGGTAGTGACGTTTGTTTCAATTTGGGAAGAATTGGCGGCGTAACCACATAATTGTTGTTCATTCGGTTATATTCAGCACGAGTCATTGAATACGTGGTATAATTAAATTGTGATCTAGGATTTTTAAAAATCTTAAACAGAAGGGATACTGTGCTCAATGTACCATTTAATTCTGTGGATGCATTTAGTTGTAGAGTTATGCTGACAGAGTTCCGCGAATTAAGATAGAACAGGTTTTAATCTTTCACGCAATTCGCTTGAAATTAACTTACGAGTAATTTGGTAGATAAAAGACTGATATCGTTGGTACACATACATGAATCACAATGCGTTTAGATTCCAAAACCGTGCTTCTATCATTGCCCTCGGTGGTAACATGTTGCACACGTTATTTCGATTATTGGCAAATGTCGTATATGGTAATAGACTCCTTTAGTTGTACTCGATAAAGGATTTCCCCAGAATATCCGTTGGTAAGGATGTGTTAGATTTCATATTCTTCGACCAACTGATCGTTTGCAGAATACACAAAAATATATGGGAAATGAATACATTTTGCAACCTGCCATTTTTTCCCAGGGTCTAGTGCAGGGTGTGATTCCCACATCGGTGATCTTTTTGCTATTCTAGAGATTTCACAGTCTTGGGCCTTAGATTTTCCGGTATGATTGTTGCGCCTTCCGAATTTGTCGGATTCCTGCTTTGGCGTCATTTATAACGCGGTGTTGCCATAACCTGAGGTAGTCTAAGTCATCTTCAGGCTTTTTGTAACGCGTAACGACCCACAAAACCTTACGAAATAAGACAGGGGCAAATAAGTTGCCTAGTTTAAATCTACAGAATGAAGTATTTGGATCCGAACGAAGTATTGCAAGATTATTTTGTTGAGTGTTTGCTTATGCAACAAATGTCGATACCTGCCGATAAACATCCTTCTCGGGGGTTTACAGCAACCGCAAAAAAATCGGCTTTTGGCCGCTGGTGCAAAAACGTGCGAATGTTCAGGTAATCGCCAGGTTTTCATCAGAAGATAATCTGAATTAAAGCTCAATAAAAGAAGCAAAATTGGCTTCTCTGTGTAGAAATTATAGAAGGACAACTAATTTTTGCCGAATAGGACAATTTGTACGAAGGAGCATGACAATATAGGTCAGTTTCGTTAGCAGCACTAAGTTTGGTGAATGTCAGATGTGAGTCAAGTTATGTTAAATTTGGAGCACGTGAATGTAAGATGCAAATCTACGAATATATAGGAATACAGGAATGACCAGAGAGGACGGACCTATCCATTAGATTTTTTCAAATTAAATTTTATAACGCAATAAAATTGATAAAATTTCAGAACCATACCATACAACCATACACCATACAGAATACATGGGCTAAAAGTGATTCTGAAAAAGCTGAAACTTTCGCAAAACATCTGGAGAAAGTGTTCGTACCTAATGAACAACATGGTAATGACACTTTTTTAAATGAGCTGCACAATTTTCTAAATGAAGATTACCAGATGGACTTGCCTATTACACAAATTACCACCTGTGAAGTTAAAAATATAATTGCTGATTTAAAAGACCGAAAAGCTCCGGGATACGACTTGATCACTGCTAAAGTTTTAAAAGAATTGCCTCAGGAAGGCTTACAGCTTCTAACAAGAATATACAATGCAATCATTTTAAAGTTGTACATTCCGCCACAATGGAAAATATCTCAGGTGAAAACCTGGAAAACCACCTGAAGAAACCTCCTCTTACAGGCCCATAAGTCTCCTACCTGTACCATCAAAAGTCCTCGAAATTTTATTTCTCCGAAGATTAAACCCCATAATAGAGTCAAAAAAACTAATACCTGATCACCAATTTGGTTTTAGACAGGGACATGGGACGATTGAACAGGTTCATAGATTAGTTGAACTGATAAATAAATCTTTCGACACGAGAAAGTATTGCAATGCGGCATTTCTGGACATTTCACAAGCCTTTGATAGGGTATGGCACGAAGGTTTATTATTCAAATTGAGGAAAATGTTACCCACGAATTTCTTCATTTTTCTGAAATCTTATCTATCTGAACGAACCTTTTTTGTTAAACATGGCGAAGACATGTCGGACATGCATAAATCGCATGCGGGAGTACCTCAGGGCAGCATTATTGGTCCTACCTTATATCTGATTTTCACTTCGGACCTACCCACAGAAGAAGGGACTCTTATCGGCACGTTTGCAGACGATACAGCTGTTCTTGCCACTGATGTCAACCCGGATCAAGCATCTAGAAAATTGCAAAATCATCTCGATACCATAACAAAATGGCTGCGGAAATGGAGAATAAAGGCAAATGAAACGAAATCGGTTCAAGTAACGTTTACACTTCGGAGAGGATGTTGCCCTCCCGTGTCTATTAATAATGTTGAAATACCTCAAGCAAATGATGCAAAGTATCTAGGCATTTATTTGGACAGAACACTAACTTGGAGAAAGCATATATTTACAAAAAGACTGGCCTTGGGGCTCAAACTAAGATCCTTAAATTGGCTTTTGAATGGCAAATCCAAATTATCCCTAGACAACAAATTAAAAATCTATAAATGCGTCTTAAAGCCCGTATGGACATATGGAATCCAGTTATGGGGGACTGCAGCAAACTCCAACCTTGAAATATTACAACGCTTTCAATCCAAAGTACTGCGAACCATTACTGGTGCACCCAGATATTTCTCGAACAAACAGTTGCATAGAGAATTGAAAACACCCTTCATTAAGGAAGAAGTCCAAAAATACTCCGCTAGATACATGAATCGTATTCAACAACATCCGAATCAGCTGGCGTCCAATCTGATGAACGAAACACCATTATTTACCAGACTAAGGAGGAGAACCACACAGGACCTGGCTACTCAGGACGAATAAAGCAGTAGGGACACTCAAGGAAGTGTTCCCGAATAAAAAAATAAAATTTTAGTATATAAGTAGTATGTAGGCCAAAGTGAATATTAATGAATGTCCAAGGACAGATTTTAATAAATCCAGAATTCAAAAAAAAAAATAAAATTTCAGATAAACTCAAAGGAGGAAAAGTATCCACTCTATTTTCATTAACAATAGATGGGGTGTATCAAATGTAACTGAAATCGGTGCAACTACTTAAAAGATATGAAGCTAACAATATATGGGTTAAATGTATCATTTGTATCGTATAGGAGGTAGCAAAATAGGCGTGGTTACTTGGTCGATGTTTCCCAAGTTTAAAGGAGAATTATGATATAAATCAGCATTTTAGACAGAAATCTGGGATACGGCAGCCTATTAGTAAGAAATTGTGGAGGAAAGTTTGAATTTTGCAAATTCGATCAGTTTATGTGGGAGGTATCAGAAGGTGTGCGGCAATACACTTCGTTTTCATTCTGAGATCCTATTTTGACAAACTTTCAACGAGTACTAAATTTGACAAAATTTATTACGTCTGAATGATAGATGTGAACTTAAAAATATTAACCTAATGAGTTTAGGGTATTATTTTTTTTAATTTATGTCAAACATTATAAACCAAAAATTTTAAGCCACTGCAGGCTGCAATTATGGAGCTACAGGGAACGAATTGGATTTTGTAAAATCGGTTAGTTTGTATTTGGATGTACCGAAAGTGACCGGTTCATTTAGCCCGCTTTCAATCCCCAGCATGATGTGACAAAATATTTTGTAAATGTTTCTCAACATTTACAGAGAATTATAAGTCAATATGAAATTAAAAGAAAAAATCGGAAAATCGTTCAGTTTATATGGGATGTAAGTAATTTCATGAAGACTTGCAGAAGTTCTCGACTCAAAAAGTCATGAAATACATGTGGTCAGAAGATAACTAGCACTGCTTGTACTATCAAATGTTATACATCTTCATCCCTTCTGGTATCTTGAGTATATCCCCCTTAATATCATGGTGATAGTGTGTGAAGTATCCTCTACCAAAATCAACTCTGTCCAGATAATAAGATAACGAAACAAACTGACATTAACTTTTTTGTTCGAAAGTTGCTATGAACAAGACTAAAAGATGCATTAATAAGGATTCCAATGGAGAACTTTTTTTTTTTGCTTGCAAATAACAAAAAGTTCCGAAAACGAAGGGTTGCGATTAACGAGTTCAGAGTAGTCATGCAAATGTAAACCTCGTCGGAAAATCTGTCAGTTCATTCTTGATTTCATGTGATACCATACGGAGTTATTCATACGAATAAAATGGAATGATCTGTGTATAAAACAAAGTACAGAAATTATCAATAGTTCAATATAGAAGAACACAATGGAATTTTTCTGAATGACACTTGGGATAATGCGCTACTTTTTGTTTACAACCAATCCCTTGCCGGCATTAACGAGTGAATAGTTTTTGTCGTTTGTTGTTGTCATGGCATATTTATCGCGCTGTCACAGTCTATCGATTTTTACACATTCGGTGCATTTGAATTTTAATTCAATTTCAATATGCACTCGTTGCCACTTTCGTCTACAATTGTGCATACGTACATAGAACATTCTAGTCTATGACATTAATGACGTTTGCATGAACATTAGGCTGACCCACTAAGAAGAAGAAGCGATGCTAAACTCAAAAAAATAATATTTCTTGTTATTGATAAGCTCGTAGTGTTAATAACGTTAAAGAATTTTTAAAAAATGTTTCCATTTGTTATCCTTTAAATTTGAGAAATGTAAGAACGTATGAATTCAATTTGTAAGCAAGACTGGAATAAAAGCACATCTATCATATTCTTATAAATTACAATTATTAATTTTGATTTTTCAATTGGTGTGACTTTTATGCAACAACCTTTCTGTCATCGTGTATGAAGTGAATCGTACTAATGGACATGGATTCATACTCGTACATTGTGCCAAATAGCATTTACATTTACAAATAACAACAATTTTTATTTACTCTAATTGACATAAATGGACATTTTTTTGGTTCCATTAATGACAATTTGATTTCTTGTCAATTCACACTCACACACTGGCATGTGTGTATATGAACATACAATACACTTTAGCAAATTTACTGTTTAATAAATAAATTTGCAGAAAATTCAATTAAAACTTTATTGATATTTTACGGAAGGGCAAGCAAAAATTGAAACTAATGCAAACAACCAGCAATGAATGGCAAGGCATTTATGGACATTAAGTGACCAGCCCTTGCGATGGAAAACAATATGTTTTGTCTATATATTGTATTGTAATCAGTGCATAATTGGGCAGATGTTGAAATACCCTCCTTCTAGGTTTTCAAAACAGAAACAGTTCTAATCATTCGAGAGCAACTGTATCATATTTAAATTTAACGACTAACAAACATCCGACAGAATCGAGATTGATAGCGTATTGTACGTATACATCAGAGCTTGGACCCATGAAATTACTCTTTGCCGAAAACTATACCACGTGTTAACCAATTAACTTCATATAGTTGACAGACTACTACGATAGCCAATCTCGCGAGCTTAGATAGCTAGTAAGCTACATCATAAAGTTCACTATTGTAACATAACTTTATTGGAGTTTATTTTTACAAAATGAGGATAGTTTCCAAGAAAATACAAAGATTCATATTACTACCACCGAATTGCATCACAATGTTTTGAAAGTTTCATTTGCAAAGCAATCGCTGCACTGCAATTGCAAAATATATAATATTGAGCATCTGTTCAGGGGTAAGATATGACTGATATGGTCTATTTTAAACGTGGTTCAATCCAGACTAAACTAAAGCATCCTCCTCCCCTATTTATATGGAGGTTAAGGTATTCAAAACTAAAAACTGGCCAATCCAGTTTTAGGACAATATTGTCACTTTTGAAAACCCCGTTTCAGCTGAACGGTGTTTGAAAAGTTACAGAAATAGTAAGGACAGGGACCAAAAATAACTGTTATTGATGGAATTGAATTAAAAATTCTTAGTAAAAGAAATGTGGTAGAAATACCTTAAGCACACCAACCCCATCTGTCTAATTTCGAGAAAAACTTTAATAATTATAATTGTTTGTAACAATTGTTTTTGGTTATTATTATGTCGCTCAAAAATAATAGTTATTTTTGATTTACATTATATGTATCCAAACTTATGAGTTATTTTAAACTTTTATTTTTTCAGTCTCCGTTAATACTTATCGATGATGTTTCTATCACACAAAAAATAAAAATCAGTCAGAGATTTTACTTTTTTATTATATTAAGTATGAAAATCTCCAAAAAACTTTTATTTTTTGAATCTATAAATTATAAAAGGTCCTTTGGCTAATCTTTACTGTTACCGCAAATGAAAGAAATTTATGCATATTTTTGATCAGATTGATAAAACGCGTTACTTTGGTCAAAAAATAGCAAACGCAAGAGGTATGTTTGCCTTTTTCTGTGTGCAATCTCAGAGCTAGAGATATCATATTTGGTGCAAAAAATGCATTGCAAAAGCATAGTCAGGGTTAAGATCGTTGTTTGCTCTTAACAAATAAGCAAAAATCCGCAACCTGCTTCGCAAGCAACTTGTGTGCTACTTCCTGGGAATCAACGAAACTTTATACACATATTTTGATCGATCAACTGAAATTCAATAAAGATTCATCACATTGAAGGGAATTGAAGGGTGAAAAACACGCCGATATACAAATATATATCATCTGTGTGTAGCGCATAGGTTTCTACACCGTTCATTCTATTGTGAAAAAATATGGCTGGTTATTCTTTAGATGGAGGGATTTTGCGGTGGTTAAGATAATATGCAAGGGCTGTAGGAAATATGTGATTTTTTACCTCTCGCATAATATATAAATTATTCCAGAAATTATCCCAAATATGTCACCTCTAAAGAATTTTGCTTCTTGGCACCTAAGCCGTGACCAACCAATACGCCGAGGACGGAATCCAAGTTCACAGCCACCATTCGGCATGTTGCATAGGACATAAAAACGTATGACTATAAATGCAACAAGTCAAAATACTCTTTTTCCAATTATATACATATGATATTTTTCCATAACTCAATAGCCATATTATCATACTAATAAATATTATACAAAACGTACTAATACAAAATAATGCACGGGAACGATGGAACTGTATCTTCTACTTGGATTTGAATGGTACCAGTATTTGCACAACTAAAATATTTTGACAAATTTTAGAAATTTTAGAAAAGAAATATGCTAGAAATCTGATTTTTTATTTTACATTTATGCAAATAGAATAAGTGAACTACTGGGAAAATACGTAATATATCACAGTTGCCGAAATCGTTATAGTTGTTACTCAAGAGAACTTTGAAAACTTTCGGCAAAAAAGACATGTTTGCACAAATAAAACGTTTGAAAAATATTCGACTGCGGCGCTTTCATACGAATGAACGAGGTATACATCATTTGATACCGTCAAAAATTCAACCCCCAGAAAGAAGTTTAGAGTACCAAGTATCTGTTGACCAAATGTATTTCATGACTTTTTAAATCGATTGAACGATATCCGGCTGTAATGGGCTTGCTTTGAGAAACGTATTAGGTGCGCAACCAAGTTCCCGCTGTTTGCCGATAGATAGCGCCAGCTGTAAGTGCTAGTCAATTCTGCCATAACCTAAACGTCATGAACCAAGCATAGACAGACAGTAAACATACCGCCTCGATACAATAGTGATTTTTTTGTGATGTCATATTCTTATGTACCTATATTCTTATGTATGATTTTGTGCCAAATAATCGTCATATGCGGGAAATATTGATTTTCTTCTTTCAATCGAAGAAAACGGCGGCTAAAGCTCATCGAGAGCTTCAAAACGTTTACAAAGATGCTGCTTTAAGTGCAACAATGTGAAGAGATTGATTCCGTTGCTTTAAAGACGATAATTTTTGATGTTGACGATCGTTCGCGGGAGAGAAGACGAAAAACGTTCGAAGACACTGAATTGACGGCATTGCTTGATGGTGATCCGTGTCAAACGCAGGTAGAGCTTGCTTCAGTATTAGGAGTAACACCCCAAGCCATTTCCCAGCGATTGCATGCGTTGGGAATGATTCAAAAGCGAGGAACTCGGGTTCCTTATGAGTTGGAGCCAAGGGACGTTGAACGTCGTTTTTTCGCCAGTGAACAACTGCTTCAGAGACAAAAAAGGAACGGGAGATGGAAAATGGATTCATTACAACAATCCAAAGAAAAGAAAGCCATGGGGGCTGGCCGGTCGTCGTCGCCTCGGCCGAATATTCACGCTGCGAGGGTTATGCTCTGTATTTGATGAGACCAGGTCGGTGTTATTTATTACGAGCTGTTGAAACCAATCGAAACCATCACTGGGGATCGGTATCGACTTCAATTAATGCGATTGAGCCGAGCGCTTCGTGAGAAATGCCCACAATATGCTGAGAAGCACGAAAAATTGATTCTCCGGCATGACAACGTTCGGCCTTACGTGATCAAGTCCGTTAAAACCTGCCTGGAAGCGCCGAAATGGGAAGTCTTACCCCTTTGTCATATTCTCCAGGTATTGTCCCGTCCAATTATCACTCGTTCCAGTCGATGGCATACGGTCTGGCTGACCAGCAGTTCCATTCATATGACGACATCAAGGAATGGCTAGATTCGTGGCTAGTCTCAAAAGATGAACAGTTTTACAGTGACAGAATTCGAGCTTTGTCAGAAAGATGAGAAAAAGTAGTAGCTGGCGATGGGCAATACTTTCAATGAATCATTTTTAAACACGTTTTCATAATAAAGTCGCACAAAACACAGCGGGAACTTAGTTGCGCACCTAATATTATTAAGAAGGTACGAAAAAAAGTATCAACAGAATCAATTTGAGTCCGACTCACATTTTTGCAGGCAATGGAAATACTAAGAAATAATCGGCTAAAATAACAAATTGAAGCAAAAAAGCCAGTTTCAATTTGAAATAAATCCATCGCACTATTTCATTAACGCAGGTCCAATGAAGCTCGGGGGCCCATTTCATAAGTACATAGAGGTATAGGAACGTCATAGAACGAGATATTCTTCTTCAAAAACTGTGCTTTGCCCTTGACGTCAATAAACCCTGAAGCGATTGTCAGACCAAAAGAATGAATTTCGGTAGATACAGTGGAGTTTAGTTTGCTAAATTAGGACTGTTTAAAATGAAAGACATGTAATCTCATTGTGCCATACGCATTACAACAAAATTTTTGTGGTGACTTTAAAAAGCAATGATTGTTTCCGATATTCGAATCCCGTATAATCAAGATATGTAACCGTTGGTTAATTTGAACATTTTTAGTGGAGTATCGAAAAGTGGTTTGAACAGACTTGTTCACATTAGGATGAAGTAATTCCGATTAAATTAGACTTTATAAGCTACAGAGTTGGAAATTGTATGTGAATAATTAGCGTTATAATACCAATTAACACCAAAATAGGACTATCCTCATTTATTAGAGAAGAAACACATTGCAAACGTGAATTATCCTGTACAGAAGTTTCAGTTCGACGAACTGATTTACATATATCTGCACCTGACTTCTTTTTTTTTGATCCTTATCAACAAGCGCTCTGAATTAAAGCACAATAAAAGAAGGAAAATTGTGACTCACCGAACTTATCATAAATTAATTCATTCCACATAGAAGTTGTTGAAAAACCATTCATTTCTACCAAATTTTCTAATTGGTATGTGAGGAAGTATCGACGTGACAATGTGAACCATTTCCATTCGCAGAACTAAGTTTCTTAAAAAATCAATTCTGTACTACTACTGAATGTTGTACAATTGGATAATTGATAAGAGTATATGTTATATGTTCAATTTTTTCACATTATATCAAACATTACAATGTAATGTAATTGCAAATTTTATGTCTACGAATTAGAAGTTACACGTAAAGAATCAATTTCGCAAATGGGAGTTACCAGAAGGAGTGAGCCGATATTGGCCAATATTTACAATCACCGGCTACAAACGGAAACACAGTTGGTTGTGCCAAGTTTTAACAAATTTTATAAAAATTGAGATAGTTATTGTGCCTACGAGTCAGCCAGATGGTCAGATGGACATCACCGAATCGACTTAGAAATTTATTAACACATTTGGTCAAAAGATACTTGGTAAATTAAAACCTTCCTTCTGGGTATTACATTTTTGCGAAGCATTAGAAATCAACATAATGAAGAGAAATTTGGTTTATTACAGTCTTCTTTTCTTCCTTTTATAAATTGAGGAGAAAAATTATATTTATATTTATATTTATTTGTTCTTTATATTAGGATAGTCAGTCAATTTTTATAGGTGTTGCCGTTAAAAGAGGCGTTAAGATGTTGTCCATTTTCAATCTGACGCCAAACCAAATTTAAAACAATTATAATTTGAAATATAAATCCAAAATATAATAAAACTACGAAGGAAAACTATTTCTTACCGAAGCGAAAACTGTCAACCGAATCATTAACAGATAAGATAATTTGCATTTTTGACGTGTTGGGGATGTGATAAAACCAAGCTTTGTGTATGCGCGCTATGTGAATGCCGACTGCCGTTTCTTACAGAAATGCGCTATGAATGACTTGGAGAATAAGCGCTATGATATCTTCATCTTTAAAATTTTTAAATTTGTAACAATTTTGTATCGTCTATTCCAAAAATCGTATTAGGCCGGATAGGACACGGACAACTACTTTTCTCTGTTGCGTTGTCAGTTTTGAATTTGTAAATTTTTATTTTTTATTATTTTTATTTTTTGTTTGTAAATTTTTTAGAGTTAATCATAATAATTGCATTCCGATTCCGTTTTCAGAATGTTTTTCTCGCTATCGTGAAGTATAGTAAAAATTTCGAAAAAACATTGATTCATGTGTTTATGAAAGTCAATGTTGTAGATTAAGAGATATCTCAATAGTGTTTTTCAAAAACTGTGTCCACGATGATATTTCTAATTGCCCTGGAATAAGGCCACTTATCTAAATTTATGAAAATTTGAAAGGAGAAAATCTATATTTGGAAAAGTGCAAAGCAAACACTTAATACGAACCAAATGTGGTAATATTTAATGCAACTGCATATAAAATATGAATCTATGAACATATGGAATAATTCGCGCATTTACACTTATGGGAGATAATACAAGAGGCGGAGCAATGCCATCCATTTCCCCTCTTAGAACTAAGTTAGTCAAACGCATGATGTGCAGCTAAGAATAAATGGGTTAAATCGCTCATTTGTTTGGGAGGTACCAGGAGGGATGGACCGATACAGTCGATTTGCATCTACGATTGGAAATAATTTTTTAGATAGTGTTGTGACTACTGAGTTCTTTCAATGCCCTCCTTCATCTACAATATTGTTGTCGGAGCTTCTTCTTCTTCTTAAATGGCGACTGGAAAAGACATCATTATCTATTACTCGCTTCCCGCAGGAAATAATTCCAAGCGCTTCGATCTTCTGCGCTTCTCCTCCAATTCGTCACGCCAAGCTTGAAGCTAAATAAATATCGAACTAAATATTTTCTGTAGTTAATTAAAATTATAAGTAATATAATTGTAAGTTATTACAAAATTGTTATAAAACAATTTTGTTAATGAATCTAAATCTGGTCACCGTGTCTTAAGAGTTTCCTCTCCTATTGAAGACAATAAGCCTTCCGATACACAGAGGAGAGACTCTGAAAGATAAAATATAAAAACAATCAAATTGTGTAAAAAAAATTATGCACATAGACAGACAATGATGTCTAACAAAAACTTAGATATCGCACATATCTAAACACACACGTGCGCATATGTAACAACTAACTTTGTATGTATTGCAACGGATGTAATTGGAAAGTCAAACAAAACATCAAACTGGTACAGATGCAGAAGTTGTTTACGATGCGTTTATGAACCTTTATGCGTTACTACATATAATACATAAAAAGTATGTACGATATATGTATATCGTACATTGCGAAACCTTTACTTTGGTATGCGCAGAGTGTGGTTGTGAGTAAACCACATATGCATATAAAAAACATGTGGACAAGCGCAAAATTGGGCAGATGCACGGTTGAAAACGCATTATATTATACAGAGTGGTACATGAATGGTGCTACAGTCAACTGTCAATGGGGATTATTATCTAAAAATGTTGAAGGAATTCTTTTTACCCAGCAGCTCCAACAAATATTCCCAAACAAATTAATATCCGGAAACTCCACATTCCGCACACATACACAGTCACCTGACCCGACTGCACCAAGTAAAAGGTGTACAAAGCGAAGCCAAGCAATTTAACTGAATTTATAGCAGCCCATTAAAATAATAATTGAGTCGATCCTGCGTGAATGGCATGGAGGTCATTTACGGTCAACCTGTATAGTTATATAAAATAAAACTGAATTATCTATGTATATGAAATTTTAATTTTTTATTGTAGCACAATTGGCGTGACACCCTGTAGTTACTCCTTATCTCCCGCACCAACAGATCAGAATCTGTAAACCTGTAAGAAATATTTGTGTATGCATCAAAATGTGTAAGTATATTACATTTAAATACTTTCACTAACAGGGTTCCGACAAAACGACGGTGAACCTTTTTCATGAAAGATGTACCAGAAGGAGTGGTGATGAGATAAAAAGCAAGACATGTGCAAATCGAAGTGATAAAATCAAACCAAATCATACGTACTCTTTATAACCAAATCCAAAGTAAACTTATAATTTATACGTAGAAAAAGCAAATGCCCCTCCATTCTATTTTTAGACTTACTCAGCCTCCAGTTTAACGGAAATTCCGAACATCAGAGTTTGAGAAGCATTTGCTGATTACTCGACTACTCAAAGTGTTGTTCAGACACCTAGAGGTGACCGCCGTTTGAACAATGATAGCTTGATGTGTCGGGGATTGAGCTCGCGATCATGTGAACGATAGTCGTGTGTACTAACCGCGTATACTAACCACGTCACGATTGGCTAGTAAAAATGAGCTAAACTTCCCATGCCCACTTTTATGGAGACTGTAAAAATGGTACATTCTCATTAACGTTTGTCCACTACACAACTTAATCATATCTATTAAATATAATTAAATTTGAGAGAAAATTGTCGATCTAGTTCAACGAGATTGATATGTACATGGACTGAAATGGTAAATTTCGAATTGACTTGGTAAATGATGCAGCCAAAGTGTATAAGCAAAATTTATTTAAATTCCGAACAGAGCTTTGAGAAACGATTATAGACCACAGTCTTGCGTGGAGCAAATGCCTCCAATTTTCCAGGTTTCGACGATAGCTCAACAACATTTCTGGTCGTTACAAACATCAGCACTATCTCAATATACCAAATACAGTACAATGTAGTGTAGCCTATTAATAGGAATTAATTAAGATTCAAAATAAATCACAAATCAATAGATGTTATGTCATTACACAGTGGAACTCGTACAAGTGGTACATAAATTGAATACAGAAATTTCACTCAGAACTAACTTACCATCACCAATCATCCTTTTACGTTGTCGCAAAAGTGCGAGAGGTGACAAAAGGAGCGTTCTATTTAAATAGCTAAGTTACTACAAAAAATATTCTGAATTAATACATTATAAAAGAAGCAAAGTTATAAGTGATTTTTGTTAAAGCTGGCGACTGAAATACGTATACCGAAAGACGCGGAGCAGTGCAGTTCGTTTTCATTTGTAGAACTAAGTTTACCAGTTACCTGAACCAGAAGTAGTGTTAGTCCTCTCAACTTAGTTGAACGAACTGCTTAAAAGATATAAAGCCAAGAATATATGAGTTAAACTGGTCATTTGTGTGGGAATTACAAGAAGTCTGAAAAAAGTCTTTATATGACCTTGTGGGCTCTAAACGCAAATCGGCGTCCCACCTACATTGCATTGCACTGATAATTCGTCATATGATTATCTCTTTATTGCAAACATGTTCGCCGGTTACTTCCAAACCACGTATAGCAATGAAGGCTTGAATACTCGGCATGCCCCGCATTATCCTCAACAAATTGAAAGCACTTACATTTCAAATATTCTGCCCTTTGTCATAAATATTGTTTTTAAGTCTTCGTACCTATCATCTGTAGAACACAACGAATAACGTTTTATAACGTGGTGCCCATGGCAGTAAATGTTACATCTGGTGTTCCTCAGGATAGTTATTCGCTTCCCTTGCTATCTTTGTTATTTTTGAATGATCTCCTCTCTGTTAGTTATAGCGATATGGACGGCTTTATTATGTTGCTCTTTTTGTGGGGATGGTGCAAAGTTAACTTAATGGTTTTGATCCTTAAAAAGTGCAAACAGATGACTGCTTATCAGGGCAAATAAAGCAATTTATTCTAGTCCAATTTGAATTCAGCTTCCACGGTCCATGATCTTGGGGTGCTAATGGATAGGCCATGTAAGCATGTTTGTCTATAAGTCAAGATTGACACTTGATTTTATTAAGAGACGGGCACAGGAATTTTATGATCTCTATTTTATGCAATTATTATACAGGGTGGCACAACAGAACGTGCATATTGCATCATCTTCTTTTTTTTGCGGGGTAGAAAAGGCACGGGCGGGGGGCGCCTACATCATTGGGTTGGCGGGCTCATGGAGTTTTAGTCGCTATGAATCACTTCGATGGGAAGCGTCGCGCATTTTGCGTGCGCGCATTTTGCGAGATCTCTCGTTCATTTATTGCTACTAGGCGACTATATTGTGCTGAATATGGACTACGGCGAATTAGTGAAGCTCCGAGTGCTAATTTAATTAAAATATGGGTAAAGCGTTTTGAAGAGACCGGTTCAACATTTAAACCACAAGCAAACGGTCGCCCAAGAACATTTAGGACCGAAGACAATGTTGAGAGTGTTATGGAGTTAGTACGAGGAAATCCACAAATGTCGACTCGCAAGAGATCGTCTGTCTTACAATTATCGCGACGAAGTTTGCAACGAATTTTAACATTGGATCTTAAACTGCATCCATATAAGCTGCAATTAACACAAGAATTGAACGAGTCTGACTTCATAGCAAGGCTCGCATTTGCTAATGAAATGCTAAATCGATTTTCCAATTTTGACAATATCATTTCTCTGACGAGGCTCATTTCTTTACGAATGGGTTCGTAAACCGTCAAAATTGTCATTACTGGAACAGTGAAAATCCCAAAATCAAACACCAGAAACCATTGCATAGTCCTAAAGTGACAGTATGGGCAGCAATCTCTGGCAGAGGAATAATTGGTCCTTTTTCTTCGAAAATGCGCGGGGCCAAAACGTCACGGTTAATACGGGACGCTATGTTAAGATGTTGGACGGATTTTTGGCTCCAGAAATTGAAAGTTCAAGAATAGTGAATTCCAGAACTTGGTTCCAACAAGATGGAGCTACCTGTCACACATCAAATGACTCCATGGCGGTGGTGAAGCAGATGTTCCCTGGCAGACTGAATTCGAAAAGAGGTGATATCCCATGGCCCCCACGTAGTCCAGACTTGACGCCTCTTGACTTTTTTTTTGTTGGGATACCTCAAACACAAAGTCTACAGTAATAATCCAAGAAACATCGTTCAGCTCAAGGAACATGTCCGTGGTGAAATGGCAGCCATTACACCAGTATTACTGAAGAAAGTTTTCAATAATTTTCGTTTGCGGTTAGAGGAGTGCAGCCGTAGAGAGCGTCACCATTTAGATGATGTTATTTTTAAAAAATAAACTCCATTCATTACTCTACAATGCCTTAGATTTATTTTAACCATACCTTTTGTGTTTATTTTTTAATTTATTTTTTAAATATGCACGTTCTATTGCACCACCCTGTATATATCTTTCGTAAGACCTATATTTGAATATGGTTCTATTGTGTGAAATCTTTACAGATTCTATTAAATCTGTGCTGAAGTAATTTTTGTCATTCTGTTTTCGTTTTGGAGAAACAAAAGTGACTTCCTTCCATATGAAGGCGAACTGATCCTCATCCTCATGTCCTTTTACAGTTGAGAGTAAAAGGACATGCACCACATACTCGTTAACTATAAAGCAGTCTTTGATAGTCCGATACGTCAAAAATTTTATGAAACTATAGCTGATATTAAGGAGCTGATATGTGCTTGTAGGATGACAAATTGTCATAACAATTTAAGTGAATATAGTCAAAAATCCCATAATGTAACTACATGAGATTTTGGACGCGGCAACAATCTGCTATGTGATCTTTTAATCTACCTTTGGGGATGGTAATGGATATCTGTGCAAAAACTTCGCATCATACACGTCATCGGTGTTTGAGCTACGCTTGATTTTGTACGACGCAAAGAGTGTTTCTGGCGAATTTTACAATGTACGATTTTGTTGAGCAAGAAGGTTGCATTTAGAATATTGTAGAAGGCCTTCGGGACACAGACTTTTTGGAAAGACATGTTTACAAATGTTAAAAATAGTTAAAAAAAGGTCGAGAACGAATTACGGTAAAAGTTACGCAAACAGATACGAGATTTGATACTCAAAATTAGTGGGTTTACAATAGTAGATTAGCATTTCAAACGGATCATTCAATTCCATTTCAAAAATGTCATACCGACACAGCTGCCTGAACGGATAGTTATTTTATTATAATGCCATCCTCAGTGCTCTTAGCTATTTGTTCTTTCTCAAACACCATCGCCACCTTAAGGATATATAACTTTACAAAGCAATTTAAAAGTTTGCCCACCAGTACAAAAATGTTCTCAACGAAAAGCACAAGTCAAATCTAAGCCAATTCTCGCAAACACCAGTTTATGCTTTTTTAAAAAATGTAAATGAGGCAAATGAAGATGCGATATCTATTAAATTTCTGCTATAAAATTCGTTATTTACTAATAGTTTTTAATGCATGTTACTAAGTGAAATGCAAAGCTACGTACTATATTTTTTACGTGAGGAAAAAATACACAAGAGATTGTTTACTTGTAAAAAAATTTAGCGGCATTGCCTGCATTGCCGGCGTTGATTGCCACCACCGAAATCTTAACGACTTATATTTTAACGTTATAATATATTCGATATTTTTCCAAAATTGTGAAATTTTGTAGCTTTTATTACAAGTTTGCAAATGTAGTATTGAACATTTTATGACACAAAAAGTTGTTCCAATATCGGTGTTGGAAAAAAAAATTGTTTTTCTTAGATACGTTTATTAAAATGACTCCTTGGATATGTACACATAAAAGGCCAATTATGAAATTGAAAGAAGCGAGCCGTGTGTCAGGTGTTAACGAAATTCATTTTTTTTTAATTGATGGAACCATGTACCCCATTATGTATAGATTATAATATCATTCAAAAGTCCGCCTACATTTTTTGAGAATAAAATCTTACCATTCGCACGCGTTACTCAATCGTTGCAATGCGTTGATAATGACGATTTGGCTTCAGTCGCTGAATTATAATCAACAGATTCCGGCAAAACAACATGGCCGTCGCAGACTGTCAGCATCAATCCGCCCTACTTGAAAAAACCGTTAGACATAATGTATATTTATGAACAATATGAGACGATAACAACCGCAGATTCTAATAGTTTCATACCTCATCATTTGTTTGTTTTCTTTATTTACATTTTACATTTTAGTAAACATGTTTTGTTCGAATCGAGCAAGTATGCATGGATTCGTCCACCAACAAATGCTTTCAAACATTTTTCGTTTCAAAGCAAATTCCCCTCATACAACAGAGGAAAGCAGTCCCAAAATTACCCCGACCGATTCTACTGCAGCCAGCACTGCACAAGTATAACAGTTAGTTGGATCGTATTTTTGTTTTTTTGTTGTGGAGAAACTCCCCCCTGCTGAGAATTTTTGGTATCGAAACAAAAGATGGCGCTTTCATTCGCTGTAACGTATTGTGGATTCTATTTTTTTTTTTTTTTGAAACATAATAGAAGCCATGTTGAGATTATCTCTGAGCACTCATTGTCTGATGCAACATTAAAATGTGGACAAGTAACAAGTGTTTGATTATCTACAGATTATCGATTTGATACTAATTTGGTATTTCGATGTCTGGACGTGAGAATATTTGGCAGCAGATGTAGTGTTAACGGTTAGAGAGGTGTTTTACTTTATCGGATATGGTGACAAAAAAGATATCGATATGGTGAATAATACGGAGTATAACCAATGGTTTCGTAATTTTATTCGACGCGTTATGTTGCGACGTTGCAGGGTGTTATGAATAATGTTGGCAAAACTAGAAAACTAGATAAATGGAAATCAACTAGAACTAAAATTAAATTTGAAATTAAATTTGATTTAACTTTGTTTTAGCGAAATCGATGTAGTTTGAACTAAAGTACTTTAATGTTTAACGCGGTTTGTAAATTGAACCTTAAAATAAGAGAATTTTATTCATATTTATAGTTCTTACTGGATCACATTTAAGAATTCATGAGAATTACATATAAAAGAAATATAATCATGGTCAAGTCAATATCATTTTCCTTATCTTTTTTTTTTGTAATATCAAATATATATTATGAAATAAGCTCAAATTCATCCACTTTTTGGCATTTTATAAAGGTTAAAATGAAAGCCAGTGGTTATCCCAACAGCATGTTTTTAAATCACATCTATTCAAAAAATAGCATTGAGACTTGCAATTTAGTTGCGTCATGTTTTCAATTAATTTTACAACTATTCCATCGACCTGGACTGGAAATTGAATTTTCTGAAAAAGATGTTGGATCATCAGCTCCGGAGCTAAAAGATAACTTTTCATGTGTATTTTGCTGATTCAGTTCCAGTTTCCAATTTTCCATAAATATTATATTAAATCAAGTAAGTAAAGTAACCCCTATTAAAACCCTATTTAATGTTTGTTTAGATATATCGAACAAAATCATTACCTTTATTGAAAATAAAAAGAAAGCTTTTGATTCAGAAAATCATCATATATTACTACGTAAGCTTTCACAATTCGTTATAAATCGTAAATTAATAGATTTTTTCAAAGTACTCAATTTAATAATAGACTTTTGGTTAAAATGATTGCTTGGTATTCTACATTCCAAATTAACGCATTTTTCTTATTCTTAATTTTTGTTAACGATTTAGTTGAACTTTTGTGAATTACTTTTTTCCTGGTGATTTAAAATTGTATGCAGACGTTTCAGGTTTACATCATCCTCTTCTGATTCAAAGTGACTAAATGTACAACATGCTCAAAAATACTGTTGTGTAACAAACATATGCGACCGTGATCCAGTTTTTTACAATTACTCTATTGGGAGTTTAAATGGAAGATCTAAGCGTCATATTTGACTCACAATTTGAGTTTATTAACCATACTTTAAATATATAAAGTTCAAGACATATGCTTTGATGGGATTTATTAAAATAAATACTAAAGATTTCAAAGACTATTGCTCTGAAATCCTCCTGCGCTTGCTTTGTCCGGAGTAATTTAGGGTATTGTTCTTTAATTTGGAATCCTTTTTATGAAATTCACTCAGATAGAGTTGGAAGTTATTCGGCAAATTTTAAGCAAATAAACTGGGCTACAGAAATACATATGAAAGTAAACGGCAGCTCTTTGGCCAACAATCTTTGAAGGATCGCAGATCTTATTTTACAAAAATTTGTGTATTCAATATTTTAAATGAGGAAACAAATTGCACAGAATTATCGGATTTGGAGAATTTGACTTATCCTACTGCAGGTTTGCGCTCGGAACGTTTATTTTATGAAAATTTCCACCGAAAAAATGTTGGGGGAAATCAATTATAATATTGGTAAGACTTTGTGATACCTTTTTCTACCGTGTTACGTACCCTTTGTACGGCACTAAGGCTGATTTCCCAGCGGCCCAGTTGTCCCAGTTGGATTCCACCCATTCAGCCTTAGTTAAGGGAACAAATATTTGTTACGAAACACGAACAAAGAAAATTACACTGAAACACGTCTATTTCGACATAGGAACTTGACGTCCCGTTCCCATACTGCGCCCGCCCTTCTATAGTCCGTGCTTTCCGGGCACTGACATTCACAGGATTCAAAATTTTCCAAAAAAACGCACAACTAATTTTCAGACAGTACAAACGATAAAATTACTTAACCTAGCTTACATTAATATCTATATTTTCGTTCTTTTATTTTTCTAAAACTTTTATTTTTACGGATTATTTATTATTTCGTTTTTTTTCCTCTTTTAGATCTGGCGATTATTTCTGGCGATTTTCGCTGGATAACAGGGAAAACCCCCAACAACAAAATTGTAGCTGACCCCCTTACTTTGGTTTTCTTTTTCACGGAGGCCAGAAAACTGGGTATCACTTGTTTCCGTTCTTTTTTCTTTTTTTAACACCGGTAGTTGTTTACTCGGTTCGGATATTGCACTCCTCTTTTGATATTGTTTTTTTTCTCTTCCCTTTTCGTTTTTTTTGTTTTTTTTTGGGAGAACTATCTTTCCGTCTGGTCGTATTCAGCTTCATCACCGGCCAGTTAAACCAATCCGAGTAAAAACAGCTACGTGCTGTCCCGCCCGACGCTACAAAATCGCGATCTTTCATTGGTTCCACGGCCATCTATATTTTCACTTTTCCCTTTTTTTGTTTTTCGTCGCGCTATTTTGTTGGAATGAAAATTTGGCAGTTAGATTGACAACCTTTTTACCCAAAAACCCTGTTTTTATAGAACTCAATATTCCTGTAATATCAATGCTGGACAATCATTGCCATTACATTTACCGACAATATTGGCCCATTTGGGCATGTGCACATCGTTATTGTTATCACTATTGGTCACACATGGTAAAAGGAATGTTGCTATTTATTTAGTTTATAGAATTTTCCCTGTATTTTCAGTTCGGTGGGTCGCGAAGCAGTTGGATTAGTACCATATGATCGGTGAGTGTTTTCCTCATCACTTAATCTACTTTTCAAATATTCCTTTCTTTCCTTCCATCCACAGATATGCGACTGCGGCGACCAGTTCGTATGGAGGCGTCTAAGTTATAGGTGGCACGCAACAAGTGTTGGATTTGCATTTAGATAAAAATCATTTTAAATTAAATTTCCACACGATTTTGAATTAACGTTATTAATGAAAAATATTTTGTATGCTAGTCTGTAAGATGTATATTAGTAGACTGAATAAATAAATACGATAAATAAACAGATTCAAAGGGTATTGCAATTGTTAACAACATCTGATTTGATTTTAAAATGATTAAGCAAATTGTTGTGAAATTAATCATTCACTTCAGTTTCTGTTTTAGGTGGGAAGCTCTTGTCGAATATTTTTTGGCATCATTAAATCAGAACAATATACCCAGAAAAAATTTAAAATTCTACTGGGCTGTCCGCCCATACAAAAAAAAGAGTTTCCTTTCATCTCATAGTATTATAACCTACTCAAAATATATTACTAAAGCGCGACTACCTAACATGTAAGGAGGCTAATGTTAAACTGTATCAAAAACCGTTGAGCTTTTTAATGATTCTGTTACAAAATGAAATGTTGCATGCATTTCTGAAGCAGCGCATGAAAACTGCCGCACAAATAAAAAATCTCAGATACAAAAATGTAAATTTTTTCTGATGAGTTTGTTTTCAATTTATTTGTCTATATGGCTTATATTTTAAATCCTTCCTTTCGATTGTAAGGTATATAAATTACAATTTCCAATAATTGATTTAACTGCTCATTTTAAGTGCTCAATAATATAAACATAAAACGGAGCAAAAATTAGATACTGAGTTTGTAGACAAGAAAGGGAATTAAAACCAGCACGGAAATTTCAGTCAAATGAACTAATCTACGTATACCTTCACTCAAATGCCCGAGAGGGGGTGCCCATTTATAATCTTCGGCTAGTATCTGGCAAATAATTACGCTGTATCAAGTTCTAAAGTGTTTCAAACTTTACGTATACTTTTTCAAATGAAACACATTAAAATTATATAATAATTCCCAAATAGATAATGCGCAATGAATTTGGTTAGTTTAAGTAGAATTCGATCAACAAAATCAATTCCGATATCTATTCTGATCGGTAGTTTCTTTACTGATGAACCACGCTGCGTGAATGTACCATAATTTTTCTGGTCTGTAATAATTACGGGCACGGCGTTGCCAACTGTTATTTTTGAAATGTAAAATACCGAGCAATTTCCAAAAATAAAATAGAACTGTGAAAAGTAAACGAAATATACATGCGATAATGTAATTAAAAATGATAAGAAAGAAGACAATTTTTAAATAATTTATAAAATTTCTCCCTTAATCCATTTTTTACAGAAATGACCTCACTGAAAATGTAGTGTGCAACACGGTTTCGCAAATGTACTCGTGAATAAGTTATTTCGATTAAAACTTTATATTTATTTCATTTCACGGGGCGCAATACGAGATTTCAACGAGAAAGTGCGAATAACTCAACGTGCAGTTTTAAGTATAGCTTTAATTAAAGAAAAAAAGAATATAAAAATACTTGGTCGGAGTTATTTGCTATGACAGTAACTTTTTTTCGTTTAAACTACTTTTTTTTGAACAAAAATAAAGAATTATTTATAATTTACCACACTGGCAACCTAAACATCAACCGAGATGAAATAAAACAACATATTTCGTATAAAATGTGAGTATTTTAGAATTTTTGTTCTTAATTGGTTCATTTGAAATTTATTATAAGTTGCGTTTCATATTTATAAGGCCACACAAATTTGATTTATTTGTGTAACGGTACATTTGTTGTTGTTATGATGTTCTATCAAAATACTTGGTTGGACGAAACAACCATGCGATAATTCTGTTTTTATTGTGTTTCACAATTATAATGCCAAGTTCAATTAATAAGTTTTTCGCTATTAATTTTACAGTTGTTTATTTTTACAAACAGAAATACCACATTTGCGTAGTATCCTTGCGTACTAAGATACCCCAGAGGTTTTCTATGGGATTAAGGTCTGATGATCTTGCTGGCCAGTTCATAACATTGATTCTTTTAGAAAAACCAGGATTTTGTCTCCCTGATGACGTGAATTGTGGAGTTATCTTTCCTGACATCATGCCAATAACGCGGGAAACCATCAGGATCATCTAAATTCCATTTTGCTTTTCATCGTAAAAAATTATTATGAGAAAAAAATGTAGCCCAAAAAAAAAGTTTGTTGAATTCATAGATTGTTATTAGGGTGTAGTTACCGGCTTCACGAACGACTATCGTGTTATTACAGACACCAGCTGGTCAGAATTGATAAAAAATTTAGTCCTTGGGAACTATAAAAGCAGCGATTGCAATGTAAAAGAAAATTTGGCCAGACCGACTAGTCTATGTTAGGTGAAAATGTGCTACAATAAAAAAGAAAATGATGAAACTGGTAGTGGCCAATACAATACACATATTTTAACCACAGGGAGAATGCCCCGTATTCACAGAACTGTGGCAGCCTTCGAATTCCGCTTTTCGCTGGCTATCATTGGAAGCTTTAGCCGTTGTAGAAATACAAAATTTTCAGCCGCAATTATTATTATTATATTATCAGTATTGAAACAGTAAGTCTTCCTAGGCTGATATCAATAACTACAGCCGCTTCCATTACAGCTGCTGTTGGTATTTCCCGCATGTTTTTAGTTTGCTGTTTTAAATTTAAACATTTGAAACAACTTTTCAGTTTCGTTTTTTTACTATGAATAATAAAAGATATAAATTTTACCATATCTAATGAAAAAAAAAAAAAAAAAAAAAAACAATGACGGTCATATTTTCGGATAATTAACCAAACCGATTGGAATCTGAAGATGAAACACCGGCGATCACAATGATAATTACGGAATTAAAACCATTCCGAATGAATTTAAGATAAAACATTAATATTTTTCTTTGTTCATGACATTTTTAATTATTTCCATTTCGTTTAAATAACTGGCTTTAGATTTTTGTTTAAATTAGTTTCTGGAACACCAATTTTTAGATACGGGGAAGTATGAATTTGCACTTTATTTCAACATTAATGATGATGGTTGCAGGATCCTTGAATGCTTGTGATTTATTGGAGTAAATGAATGACCTTACATAGCCCCAAAGATAGACCATTTTTGGATTTATTTTAGATGATACTGATGACCGGCCTCCATTGTCAATTCTGGAGATTACACGGTCTTTGAAAAGTTCTCTCAATAAATTGATTATACGAAGTTACATATCATCTGAATCGAAATAACCTACTTCGATCACATTGAATTTTGATCTTCAATCACATCAACTGTACTTGTTAATAAGTACATTCGAAATTACGACTCCAAACAATGGTTTACGGTTTCAAGCTGCTTTTGTGATTGTAAATGTGGTTTTCTTTCATTCTAAAATTATTGAACTAGAAATAATATTTATCACTTATGCTCGAAATATACTTCGAGTATATTCATTTCATGCAACAAATTCCAATAACTGCCACATACTGTGAAACTGTGTATTTCTCCGAATCGATTTGTAAATTTTGCCGGGAATTCGTTAAGGAAAGAGAGAGGTATAACGCTTGGAAAATACAAAACGCTAATTTAATCGCCCTTTAATAACGCCAAATAAACCGGGTAAGAAAAAAATCTTGCCTGAATAATAACGGGTTATCCATTTAGTGGTTTCAGAACCGAATATCTGGCAAGACTGTCAGCTGTTAAATACCTGCCGTCTGAAGTATTATTTATTTAGTGAAAGGTTTGCCCTATTTACGAATATGGATCGTTTAACAACCAAAGAAGGCGTAAAAATAATCGAAACTTACTACAAAAGTGGTGGACACTTTTCGTGTATTATGGGGTGATTATAGTCGTCATAATCAACCTACTGTGGCAAGATTATAAAGAAATTTGAAGAGATTCGTTACAGCGTTACAGATGTGGTCAGCCTTGTAATAATAATAATAATAATAATTTTAACGAAGTGGTTGTGCTTTTATAAATCATATTTTACATATTTGCTGTAATCCTATAACATAAATTTTCTTTCATTTTAATGAATTAAGAACTAAAACATTAAACACAAAAAAAAGTCAGAAATTCAATTCATGATTTTGGCAGCAGAGTCGTGTGAATTTGAGGCATATCTCAGAGTAGCCCTCTTGTCAGTGGCTGTAATAGCATTTGTTCGACCTTTCATATTATTTCCACAGCCTTCGATGTCACGTAAATATGTCGATATAACTTTGCGACTTCTATTAGTTTTTCTGGCTATTTGATGAATAGAAAGTCCGCATTGTAGGTTTTGTAGGTTTTAATTTCAACTGAGCGGCATTGTACTAGACGATATGTGTTTTGAACAAGATGGTGCCACAAGCCACACAACACGACCAATTTTGGCTTTATTGTATGAGAAGTTTCCAGAAAGCGGAATTTCACGTTTTGCTGAAGTCTATTGGCCACCAAGATCCCGTTAGACTTCTTTTTTTGTGGGGCTATGTCAAAAATCGTGTTAGGGGAAATAACCCGTAAACGTTTGAAACTAACATTCGTCAAGTTCGTATTTTTAGGATCGACTATTACAAATGTTCGATGAAGGAGGCGGTATTTCCGTATACAACCCGTCGTTCCACAATCGATCGAATTTATTTATGCCAACATAAATTGCATACCGATGGAGTCATAATCTTTGTATACCTTCGTTCTACGGAATGAAGGTATAAAATTAAGGTATACAAAATGTATTTCATGACTTCTTCAATTGATGGAGCAATGCCTGTCTGCCTGACTATCCGGGTGATAGATAAGGTAACTGTCGTGAATCGTTATTAAAATCCTTTAAACTTGGCAACTGTACCCACCCTTACTGGTACATCCCGAACAAATTTGTATAATGTAGTAACCATTGCATTGTTTTATATGGCCGGACTTGAAGAACAACAATGATAAAAACATAGCAATTTATCATTCCCCTTTTTCGACGTTGGATGAAGGTGCTAATAGGTCAGTCAGTTAACTTGACTGAAATTTATGTATTGTACACTTGGAAGTGATCGCAAAATTTCCAACACAATTCCACTAAAGTAAAAGTCAAAATAATGCCTAAAATTCAAAAGAATGTTTTACAAGGGATGTTCGGGCACGTAAGATTCAATCGTAAGACGAAATGTTTCACAAATCGTCTTTAAATTATACAATTTTTATTTTTGAGACTAGAAATTTATTTTGTCGGTTCGACTCCCAACCCAATCTTTCGTTTTTTTTCTTTAATCGGTAATCAACAAATATGGTAAAATCTTCTATTGAGTCTAAAAAAGAAATTCTCACGTAATGTGAGAAACTTTGCTATATATCATCCATTAGAATTGTTTTTCTTTGTTGGCTAAGCATCATCAAAACAACATCTTACTTAAATTTATATTGTTCCTCTAAACCCCATTCCAGACCTTGGATGAACTTAGTTCCACAAGGAAATTGTCGCTATTAAGATTCGTTGTAAACCTCAATCTTCCAATTTACGCAACTAAATTTCACCCGATTTCCTTAGATTATTAATCTTAATGCGAATTTTCAATGCAAGCCTTGAAACTTTGCACGAAAAACAAACAAGAATGTAGGTCAATCCATTAAAATTAAACACAGAATTTGTTTTTATCAAAAACACGGAAACCAAAGTCATCACTCATCCACACACACAAAGCGGGAGTATCTCTTCCAAAATGTCGGGGAAATGAAATGGTATCAGTCCACAGAACCAACAACGACAGCAACACAAAGGCGGAAGGACAGAATGTTATTAATCAAGCTTACAACTGCCACTGGAATGACGATATGAGCACACAGACGGACTGCGACAGGGACAGCGACAATAACAGACATGTACATACGAGTACTACACGTTTATTATCCTCGCTCTTGTCTTGAGATTGTGCTCCACCATGTAGTTAGGGAATATTTCAAGAGGCAAACAATACAAACAAGAAACCTCTGCACAAGCAACGATGATGACGATGTGAAGAAGCATGAAACCAGTGTTTACCTGTCCATCTGTGTTCGACCAAAATTGGAGTGGGGGATACAAACACCATCCGCAACAGCGAGGGGGTGAAACTTATTGATCTCTACCAAACTGCCACCCGTAATCCAAAAGCACTCACACAATAGACAAAGTCACCAATGGAATCGTTTGTATCCAGATTCAGAATTAAATGTCCCGCCGCATATTCGGATGGGGCGAACCAACTACACTTTGATAAATTATCCTGTTCACATGTCACTGTGATGGAAATGTTGCATAAATTTATTGTTGCTGCTCGTGCTATTGTTGTTGTTGCTGTTTGTTATGGAAATATGTGTGATATATACCAATCACTTCGTCCACGTAAAGTCAATGTCGTTACACTAGTCCGTATGCCGAATACACTGACATTCACTCACCAATTGCTGTGAGCGCTTTCGTCATTCTTAAGACAGTATCATTTTCCAACCGCTAAACCGTTATTGAATGGATTATTTACGTGGGGCTAACTTTGGCTGTAAGGTGTCAAATTGTGTTGGCCTGTTTTTTCAGTTTTCACTTTGGAGTGATCACAATTTGAAACGATGTTTGAGTACCCTGGACTAATTTTAAATCGTGAATATCAAAAGTATCAGAATAACTATATGAATCTCATTTGCGCAATTTTTAAAAAGGTTCGCTATCTGATAATGGACACAAATCACGAAAACCAAATTCAACCAAAAAGATACTCGGTTGTCAAAACAACTACGTATATCTCATTAAAACAACGAAAAAAGCACACTCAGCTAATTTGTGTCCAAAGCACAAAAATCAATTTCTAGTTTGGAGCGGGGCTCTTGGGCTCTTAGGAAGCCTTCTAAAAATCCAAATCTAAATATGCAATGCAGGCCTTCACGATCCCAAACGGTAGTTATATCCAATTTTGTCTGTCACTTTGAATCGTTAGAGACGGAAATAAATAGTCAAACGCAATGTTGAACAAACGCCAAAAGTTCGATCGGGTCAAGGCATATATGTACGTGTACCCTGCAACATGGATTAAAGTCCTCAGAGTTATTGATGAAGTAGCTTTACGTCTCAAAAAATTATGACTGAATATGAGATGGTATCCTCCCGGATTTATTAATTTACACCGTATTTCGCTTCTAATTAGCGAATAAATGTTAAGAAAAGTGTTATTTTTTCAAAAGTAGGTTTAATCTTCGTATGGCTACTTTCTTTTGTCCATCTTACTAATTCTGACACTTGCAGTTCATAGTACCGCAAACAACGTACCGATACAATGCCAGATAAGTAGTGGACGTAGCATAACGCTTCCCTCCCATACATAACATATAGTCTTATATATGTTTAAAGTGAATGAAGTGGATACTGATAAATGTCCATTTTCCGCTCTTGTATTGGTCATTTTTGTCCCACTGTCCTAGCGCGTATAGTAAAAATGTCTTCTTTTCAAATATTGTACATTGCATTATCCCACAATTAGGACGATACCAAAAACGATAGAAGATTTGACATTACTTTCGCCTACAAATCAATTATCACCATATATTGGTTTACTTATGGAATAAATGACAAAATTAAAAAAGAAATTTTAAAACTCCTATTTTTCTAAAGTTAGGTTCTGTCGTTCTACATGCAAGTATAATATTTTTTTTACTGCACCTATTTTGCCAAGATTCTAATATGATCTACTTATTGCTATAGCACCTTATTGCTGTACCTAGTCTCAGCGATTTGATGAAAATTCTAATCCAAGTTGAATTTTAATACTCTCATTCGAAGCAACTAACTTATATTTCACCCGATATGACAAAATATAACTCCCAGAAGGAAGAGTTTAAAGTACCAAGTATCTTTTGAGCAAATATGTTTCATGACCTTTTAAGTTAAGCGGCCCCTTAAATAGTACACGATTAGGCTGCATCTGTCAACCACCATCATACCACTGTATTGAAAATAGTGCGACTAGTTTTGATGTTTTTCAAAAAAATTGTATTCATTTAAATATACTAAGTAAGTATAAGTACAACTAAGTTCTCGCTGTTTGTCTATAGATGGAGTCAGCTGTAAGTGCTAGTCGATTCATGAAATGGTCTGGCTGACCAGCAGTTCCACTCGTATGAAGACATCAAAGAATGTCTAGATTCGTGGATAGCCTCAAAAGATGAACAGTTTTACTGTGAAGGAGCTTTGCCAGAAAAACGGGAAAAAGTAGTAGTAAAAAAAAAACACCTAGTATTAAAGTATCTCTCTCGAATATAATACATTTATGCCAACTTTTTTTCAATCCTCGAGGAATGCCGAATAACACCCTTTCGGTGCGGCCGCGGAAGTAATTCAATTGACTTAAAAAAGTGTCCCTAAATCAACCGAATACGGCCGTTATGGAGATATATCTGTTCAATTTAAAATGGGGTTTTATCGCGGCGTAAAAATGAAGATTTGTCCGTCAGTATATCCGGGATCTTTTTATGAATGAAAGACCCATAACACTCAAATAATATTCCTTTATGATTCCTTTTGACCCCTCTGCTACTAGAACAGATTGTTAGATTATTACATTCCAACTGCATATCCTTTAATCCTGGTCCTTGTAAAGTTCCGTTTCTGTTCTTCGTTAATGTTTAATTGCCAATGCCAAACTGATACTGTTGATTGGTCCAACTGTTAAGATATTCATCGCGTTTCAAGCTGCACACGCATAAGAATTTAAGATGACTTGACGTACGAGTTTTACGTATCTTTGTTCTGTTCTGTTCTCTTGAAAAATGGTGACCATTGCTTTTCCGGTTTAAATCATTTACTGACTTGAAACTGCGCCATTTAAATTTTAGATTTACTAAGTTTAAAGTGCGTCATTTAGTCGATTCACTTAAAAACAAGTGTACCACTCTGCTTTTAAGATAGCAGCATAATTTTTTATATGTTGAATTTTCTATCATGCCAAATCATCAAAGCCGCACAGTTTTTATCAAACACATTCGTTTAATTTTATATGTCTGCTGTATTGAAAATATTTGTACATAATTTGGGAATCTCACTGTTCGGTTGTCTGTCTGCATGCCAGTTCGTTCTTTTATCTGTTTGGAACAGAAGTTGGAGGACGTGCGTTCAGCCAGACATATGAAAATTTTCCCATCTGGATGAATGGTTTTGCTCAATTTGTTGTTTGCATTAGCTTTTATTAATCATTTGTTATTCTCTTCTTTGCTCATTTCTCGTATTTTATTTGTCATGATATCTTGTTGGCGGTGTCGTTGCTATTGTTGTTGGGTTATCGCAAAAATATATCGACATGCGATATATAAATAATATAAATGATCTTAAGATTTGTTTATATTTTCTCCCCCTTCTCCTTGCCAACCAGACAAGGAATAAATCCGAAGAAAATCCATTCTGTTTCGTGGAATAACTTGAAACAAATATCTTGTTATGGAATGCGTTCAAAGTTTGAGGATGAATCTGAGATTGAATTTCAATGGAAATTAATGTTGTACGCTTAACGTTTTACACACACAAAATTTGTCATGCATTTTGGTACATTAACTAACATTCTCAGGAGGCGGGACCTATTGTGGCTTGAGGCATCGCAAAATACTTCTTTTAATTCATTTATTTTAATTAGAATACCAAAGTAAAAGACGTACTTATTATGAGGTTTGTAATACTTATAATAGAAGCTTTAAATACAAAACGCGATGAAAATATATAAATAAATGCAAACTGCTATTACAGGCGCCAAAAGTAACTAACGATAAAGAAAGATAGAAATATTATATATATAGCGGAACATTGGTTAATCCTAATTTACATTACTTTTACATACACTGTGCTAAATTGTTCTATGCGACGAACTCATTACATGAACTTAATATAGCTGGCGCTCAGAAATTGAAGGAGGTACAGTAAAGCATTGAAATTATGTAGGCAATTATTATTTATCAAAATAAATGTTATACGACGTTCCGAGTTTCGAATATAGAAACTCTGAATCTGAATCTGAAACTCCTTTCAGATCAGTAGTGACCATGTACACGGATTGCCACACAAAGAGCAACGAAGCTGTGAAAGTTAACTCACAGCAATTCACAATAAGTGCAACGCGAGCTGGTTTTTGTTCCAATTGTGCTTATGCTGATTAATGTGGAATTGTGAGTTTATTTTTTCATTCAACTAGATTTTTTTGCTTAGTGTTGATTAAAGCAAGTCTGGGTGATTAAACTGTGAATGTGCAATCACATTAAGTTCTTGCCGATTGAGCTTCCGCTTGATTAGCAAAAAATGCTTTTTGGTTTTCGGTCAGACATGGCATTGCCAAATAGAGTTAAAGTTGTATATAAATAAAGATGACACACCAGGTGGTAAGGTCGACCAGAAGAAGAAAGAAAACGCTCCAATGTGTTTTGTTATCTCCAGAGGTTAGATGAAATTGGTACTTTCCAGGTAAACTCCCATAAGTGCTGTAGAGTGCTGTATCAAGTGCGCGAGACCGCGCCTTTATCAAAATACGCAAGCGGATATCACCTCACAGGTGATACGCGGATAGGAAATCACAACACAGAAGGACACCGTAGAGTCCTACTGTAATCACACAACACTGTGATTACAGTACACAATGTAATTCGTACGCAAGAAATTTTCATATATAAGATTAACAATGTCTAAGTTTACAGAAAACAAATTTACTGAAAAGAATTGAAAAAAACAAAACTAGAATTTCTCATTGTAATTTTCAACTAAGAATGTTTTTTTGTGAAATACTTATACCACATGAGTTTAGGGATAGAATTTTCTGTTTTATTCAATATCATTGTTCCATCTATTTCGCAGTTGTGCTAAATGTGTCAGAAAGTCCTTTGGAAATCCGTTAGTGTTCTCTTTGGAAATGTGAACATATGAGATCAAAGTCACAGTTCATACATACCGATCCCATTTGAATATACATATTTTTTTTTTAATATGTGTCGTTTTTTCATATTTCTTAAACTGTATAAGCAATTGAATTTGAACGCAATTAAGGAACGATGGTTAGTATACTACAATCAATCAACTGCGCCTTACTCAGCCTGAAGCCTTACTCATGGTGTGCCATCACACATGGGACTGTTTTCTATATTTCTTTTCTTTTGTATAATTCTTTTTTTATTGCGGCAGCCAGCGCTCCTTTTGGGGTACAAAACTAATCCCGAAAGAATTACCTATGAGATAAGAAGTAAGTCCCTTTAGAAAACTTCCTCAGGGCCCGCTTCCTCTCTCAACCAAAGTACCTTTGAAGTCATTTGGTATGAAGTGAGCTTCATCCTGGTTAGGAGTGAGGCTATCTAGGACACCTCAGATAGACAATGAACAGCGTTTTCCAAGCTTTTGCCTTACCTTCAGCAACGCAACCCGTGCTACCAGAAGAGAAGAACCCTCTGGTCTGGGTTTCGCAGACAAGCTGCTTCAATTTTACTTTATCATATCTCGCATGGAACTGGTAATCCATTATCTACGGCATAGATTTTCAATGTCTGAAGAGAAATATCGACACAAATAAATGCCATGCTCCTCTAGCCTATTAACCATATCTCTCTACGAAAGAACTTCATGTTCGTACGACTATTTAAACGGAAAAGATAAATCTTCCGATATCTCTCTACGGCTTCTCTATAATCGATCCTGTTGCCAGGGGGGTTAGTATACTACAGTATTCCCACCCCTTACAATTAAATATTAGTCAAGGACGGTTCGAAAAATGTAAAAATTGTTTTTTTTTTTACCACGCTCTCAATACCGTCTTTTTGATTTATTATACATTGCATCGCGATTTGAATTCAGAGTGTAATGTTTTAGTATTTATGGTTTAGTAAGAGCTACATTTCGTTCTTTAGTAATTTTTGACTCCGACATTTTTTGGAACCGTAAGCGGGTTAGAATCTCTGTATTATTCGCCTCTATAAAAATTATGTTTTAGCATTGGATCGCACTGGCATATCAGATCGATATCGATCTTTAATTGCATTAAAACTAACAAAAGATTTGAAAAAGTCTATTACTACAGTCATGTTAACTGGCATACAAATTATTTCGAAGAAATGAAATTGTTATGCGTTTCAATTTGAAAATAAAAAGGAGAAGGAATAACTTATTAATTTTAACAAGCGTAAGTGTAAACATACCAGTATGTTTTGATTTTTAAACATTTGTAATTTTCTTATTTATGAATAAGTCAATACTTCCAAAGCGAAAATAAAATTGGACATTTGGAAAATAGAAAAGTCACTCTCGGAATTTGACGTTGGTGCCAAAAATGACTAAATAACGAAATGTAGCTCTTATCAAACCGTAACAATGATATGGGAAAATCGGCCTTCAAATGCCGTCGCAAGGTACTTGGTTCCTTTGCATTTTTGAAATAATAATTGGCCAATCCTTAATACTGAGGGATGACTGCATGGGGACTGCCCAGTTCTACAGTACACCCGACTATTGCTCATATAATCGTACATTCGAATACCAATACTACGAGGAGTCTCAAGCTAAAGTTTATATACATTTAGCTTACTGCATGAACACCACGAATCTGTAGTTTGCGGCGGGCATGTCTACCGATACCTACCTGGCTGTTGGAAATTCAGTCGCTACAGAGTATTTTTCGAGAGCATGCTGTGCGTCCGAGAAATTTACAAAAACAAAAAAAATTAAAGACCGGGAATGCCAGTCAAAGGTTAGATTTCGTGAACCAGACAATTGAGCGCTGTTCAATGTTTAACAACATCTTGCTTTTTTCTAATTTTCTGTGTAAGACATGATCTAACTAGATGGGAAGTAAAACGGTAATTCTAATTGTTGACTACTTTCCATCAGAGCCAAGTAATCAAAAAATTTAATTTTGCTATATATTCAAAAATGCTAAAAAAGGCATGACTCATGTACGAGTACTATACGTTTTCCATTATTAGTGAGATAAATTTGCATTGACATTTCTGCTACCGCAAATGATTTCGATTCCGATTGGTGCAGCCAAAACGAAACTGTAAAAAATGTTGATTTCGAAAGAGCTTCTGAAACGTTTTGCGTTTCATAACACCAAAAATGGTATCCAATATTTAGAAATAATGTACTTGCCACGCTTTCCTTTTGGGTTTTCGAATTAGTCCTCCTTTTGCATTCTCAGAACTTTCTTCACCATAAGCAAAACGTGTGGCAAATTTGAATGGACTACTAGACACTAGACAAATATGAATATGAGAATATATGGGTTAAATCAGTAATTTGAAGAAGGTACCAGAAGGATTGCTCGTCAGTGTGGCCATTAAAAGCATAGTGGATGTCACTCAATATGAGTCAGATGGCTGGAGTTTGACGAAAAGGTATTTCATAATTATGGACATATTAGGGGAAAACCACCAAGCTGAAAGAAACTCGCCTACTCAATAACTGAATCCACCTCTAAAAAATGGAAATATGGTCTATATCCATATATAATGTATGATAAGAGCTCATTTTTCCAATACTTAAATATTTTGAGAGAGATCCGTTCAATGTTCTCCCTACTATACACTACAGTGGGCGTAGTAGCGCCAATACGGACAAACTTTCCCAAATAAGAATTGAACCCAACTTTTTTCAATGCTTCCTCAAAAATCATACCCTGCATTCATCTGTTATCTCTGCTCATAAGCTTGTTTAGGAACCATTTCAACTGCTGTCGTTTTTAAAATCTAACAAAAAATGGAAATATTCTCTGAAAAAATTGGCGAAATTTCATATATTATACAAAAATTGGTGTATGATATATGAAATGATAACCTTTGGCACATCTACTTATCTGGCAATAAGGCGATACGTTGTCTACGATGCTATGACTGACAAGCGTCGCAAATTAGGTTTCAAAATTTATAACATCTTTGATGGTAATAATTGTGAGCGCGGTTATTGAATAATGCCACAAAAAATTATTTTTATATCGCACGTATGTCATGTGTTAAAGAGGACGTTTTTGACATGCCCGCTCATTTCGTCAAAATTATAGGTTATGTTTTCCTCTCCATATAAGTTAGAGACTTTACTGACGAAATCTTTAAATAAACGTTCTGCCCCATTGTTGTAACACATAACATTCTTACTGCAACATTTTCAGAGCTATTGGTCCATTTTAAAGCAAAAATGACTAGAACTGAGTTGCTTTCCACCATTTTGACCTCCTCCAGACTTCTTGGCACTCTGTTAAATTAGGAAAAAAATTGCTCGGATTTAGCTATGTTGCTATCAGAAATCCCACAAAACATGTCTATGTTCTATAAGCAGAGGTTCCTATGTGTTACGATATTTTTATTCTTACTCGTCTGTCACAAAGTGTTTCATTTTCCCGTATAAGCGTAAAATCACGAGTAGTACTTTACGTTTAGCAGAAAGGCTCGAGATAGAGCAACGCAGATAAAATGTTCTTCATCTATTTTGTACCATTTTGATTCGAACTGAAGCTCTGATCATTTACAGTTCGTTATTTCAATTACAAATATATTCAAAATTCGTTCGAGTTGTTTGGTTTATTATATTAATCAGTTACATTATCATTCTTAACTTCGATATAAGTTCCAACTTAAAGCCGGAGAATGAGACCACTACCCGATGTAAAATGTCATCAAATATACTTATCTGTTCATAGCTTGTATATGGAATATTTCAGAGACCACGCACTCAAAAATGATTTGAATTTGTCATAGCAGGATCTTTCTTCTTTTAAAAATTATTACTTTGTATTTGTATTATCACTGCAAATAATACTATCTAATGTAACATCGAGATCTGCGCCAAGATCCGGATGTACGGCATTTAGGGTGAACACTTAACTATTGCATCATTTCTGAATACTTGCATTATGTAGAGAAGTAGCCTTGATCACTTTTCCCAAAGATTTCTTTCGCCAAAATACATTTTTTCCGAATGATTGTCGCAACATTGTTTCTACATTAAAGTTTTCACTGATTTCACCATTTTCACTTTTGCATTGAAGTAAAAAAACTGAGCTAACTGGCTTCACGCCCTTACATTTCAAACTCACTAATCTTATTAGTGTAATAAAAAAAAATTAGGGATGAACAAACAGGGAAAATCTAAAGCATATATATAAATCTTAAAGTGTAGAAGAAATTCTCAGGCACTGTGTAGAATTCTTAAAGAAAAAATTCTGCTCAAATCATTGCAAAAACACCTCACAGAATTTTCAGACATCTTATAGAAATTATGCAGATATTTCTACACATAACAAAGTTAAAAATCCCTCAGACTTTTACTCAGAAATCTTTAAGAAACCTTGCAGAAGCTTCTGCACAAGCAAAACATAAAATCCGACTTTCAGATCTAAACGGTCTGTTGGAAGGCCTCCAATTATGTCTGGGTAGCCAAGCAATCACAAACCAAAAAGGAATAGCTGAGACTTGTTCGAGTGTTACTGTTTCTACGGCGAAAGTCTTCCTACACACCCAATATTGATTTAAAAACATTTAAATATGTTGAGTAATTTTGAATAATTTTTAATAAAAATAGACTCGTATATTCTGATTCATTCTCAAAGAAAGTAGCGACCAATACAAATATTTGAATAATTTTTGTATTAACTTTGGCAATAGCAATTAGTGCATGCTTTTATTTTATCTGCACTTAATCATATAAGCAGAATATAATTTAACATTTCTGTTTGTACTAGTGCGGAAGTATTTTGTTATAATCCCCTGTATAAAAAATAAATTCTTCAAATCGCTTGAGAAATTCGATATTTATTTTAATATTTTCATTAAGTAATTTTTTCGCCAAATGAAGATGCATTTTCTTGTGTATTTATATTTTTGTTTTTTTTTTTTGTTGTGACCAGTTTGTAGCCGAATCTAAACATCATAATAAAGAAATAAAGGACAAATATACAAAAAATGTATCTAAAATATATTCAAAATGTTCTGTATGAGTAATTCAAAGTAGTCGGTAAATCTGGCAAAAAATCTATAATATTTAGTTATTGTTAAAGCTTTTGGATTTTTGCGCCTGATACAGATATTATTGCAACTTTGGTATTTTCGAAGGTTTTTGCGGAAAGCTCTGCAGTCCTCAAATTTCGTTCAGGCATAGCGATTAGTCAGCTAAGCAAAACGTCATCAAATATATGTCCGCAAACATAGAAATACAACAATAGTGATTCAATAAATTCAGGTGATATTAGATTTACTTTGAAAACAATCTGTCGTTGACTAAACGTATTATTATAATTTCTTTACATCCAACAATTACAGTTTAAATATTAAACCAGAATAGTCTGCATCTTTTATTGTCGTTTGCATTTTACTTCACATTTCATTTTCCACTTTTGACTACTTTTTATAAGAATGTTCTTTATTTCGTTTGGAATTTAGCTAATTTTCAGTGGAGGTAACAGATTTTGAAGGGTTACTTTCTATAGGCTGTAAGTGATATAAGTCAAAGCAAACACACAATTAGAAAATATTGATCATTAGTTTCTTATTTGCCAGCTTTGCCTCTTGCAAGCTTGGTGCAGCTGTCCAAATTTGTTTATTTCAAACTTATAGCTTTTTTTGTAAAATAACAAATTTTTGTGAAACTATCAGTTGTTTGAAAATGCCAGATCTACGAACATATTGGTTTGGAATTTTAGGTAAAGGTTTTTTTGCTCAAACAAAAATATTTGGTAATAGAAACATGTTGGAATTAATTTTTAAATTTTGTGGCAGAAGAAAATATTACAGCACGTTATACAACTTTACGCAGTACGTATATAAATTTATTTATTTTAACAATCATCAATTTTTTTTTTTCTCTGGCCTATTTTGATATACATTTTTCTGCAATTTGTGCAGATGAAAAAAAAAATTTAAGGAAAAGATCGGCGATTTGTACAATGTATGAATTTTTGAGCAAAGATATTGTATTAAGTTTTGTTTATAATACAAAGTGGAATCTATACTGAGGAATCATTTAAAATACTGAAAAACGCCTTCGATGAATAGACTTTGTAGGAAACAAATATTTATAAGTGGTACAAATAGTTCAAAAAAAGGCCGAGAAGTGGAGGCCAAGATCGTCCCAGACCACCGCCAATCTCTATCGATCAAAGTAATGACCAACAAATCCGAGATTTAGACCATGCTGAAGATGTCGGCATTTTAAACAGATTAGTTAACTCAAGTAATGTAAAACCAAAATTTTCGCTTCAAATAAAATATTTTACAGTGGACCTAAATATACCATTTCACACAAAATATAAAAATTATATTTCTCCAAAAACTTGTGACAATGATTGATTTTGTTACGTGCTAAAAGGACAGTAATTCCAGTGTTTGCCCAAATACAATTTCATCCATTTCTTCAGAATGTCATACCACGCTCATTATCAAATACATCTTACAACAACAATGTTATTTTCTCAGTAAAAGTAAACCATCAACTCTATCTGCTATAAACAACCTCATTGGTAAATTTTTATTTGTAAATCACACTCTTGACTAAACATTGCTCACAATACGTTTAAAAATTTCATAAATAAAATCTTGAAAATGTGTAATTTAAAACAGCACATGAGTCTTCCATGAAGTAATAACTTGACACCATAGTGTGTCGGTCGATGCCAAGGATTCTCGATAACGCCACGGGCTGCCCTGATGTATGACTCCGTTTTGCTCTGATTCATTGTTGCTTCATCACCACGGGAGTCTCAGTCGTTTTGGGATATTCTTTGTCGCAAGATGATTTTTAACGTCCTGGCTTGTGATTGTGGCGCTGGGTTGAACGCAATCATATTTTTATTTCCAAATTTGTATTTCACTTTTATGATTCGAGTATTCTCTCAATTGTTTTGGAAAAACGCAGGCGTCAAATTCTTATTTATCTAGTAATTATAGGGGACCTTTACATTTTTGTGCTGTTGCACGTTCGATTGTTTTGTTTAATGTTAAAAAATGTGTTCATAATGAATTTATGGATCTCATGCTGAGCATTAAATTTTAAATTTGTGATAATTAAAACAATTCGAAGCACTTGATTTTGTAGAATTTAAACTATAAAAAAGTCGCTTTATTTACTGCCCTGCATGATGAATGCTCATAAAACCCCAAAGGAAAACATTAACAACCTGTTTAGAAAAGAATAATATGTTTAAACAAATGTGGATCACACATGCCTATTGAGATGTCTTCGATGATGGCGTCATTATAGAAAATTTATTTGTTCTCCGAAATTGACTGAGGTAATCAAAATATTGGCCGGGGCACGAGTTAATGCCGATGAATTGAGTCTATTGGCAATTAAATACGGTGAATTATTGGTGATCTATAAGCTATTATGGATATTTATATTTTATGGAAAGGAAATATGTAGTAATTTCACTACAGTGCTGAAAACGGTGCGAGGAAATACTTTCCACAATGTTCTATATCAACTAATTATCTGACTATAAATAATTTTGATGATAGTACAAAACACAGGAAAACATCGAACATTTGTTTCAATTAAGCTCGTTAAGGCAATTTTTAAATAAATAAACGTCCCGAAAATTCTGTTCAAATCTGTCTGTTGCTACGTCAGAATAATACCAGTGTATTTATGTGTATTTAATTGGATTCCAGTAATATGGTGATTTCGATGAAACATAAAACCTGACTATTTTCAGTTATTGTGAAAGATGGCACTTTGCAGTAAAAGATTGCACTTGCCACTCCAAGTCAGGGAATTATTTCACACAATATTTGGTGGATATTTTTTTAATGTTCGCGCGCCTTAGCCCGTCAACATTAACAGTCTTAAATATATATTTCTAACTTATTATATGTATTTGCTGAACTGCTCAATAAAGTTTTGGCGGTCATCATGCACGTGATTTAAGAATAAGGTAATTTGTAAATGTTCTGTACAGTAGTAATTTATAAATAATAATCTATATCCTAGAAAGTCCTTAAAAATAGGTCTTAAGATTGAGTTATAGCAGTAAAACTAAGATAAAATAAAAAATAAGTTGTTAGTATATCTATTACGTGCAAACTGTCCGCAATGAATATTAATAATAATTAAAAATAATTATAATTATAATATTATAATATCGTAATTATATTATTGTATTATAATTATAATAATATATAATATAAAATAATTATAATAATACGTACTTATTATAATTTGAAGTAACTGCTGTCATCCAAATAGATGGCACAAGTAATTCCAATGTGGTGTGTCATTGAAGCAGACCCATTTACCCTACCATGCTTCATCCTCTTCTACTCTTCATTTTTTACTTTATAAAATGATAAATTACTACAAAAAACAGATGTAAAGTTGAACGTGTGCCAAACTTTTCGGCAACGTTTCCGTTTTAAGGATAAATATGTGTGTATTACACTAGATTGGAATGTATTTCAATTTTAAAATCTAAATCTAATTTGAATTTAAGAGTACATAAATATATATGTAGAAGCGCCCAATAATTTTGATATTTTAAATAAAACACAAATTGGAAGTTGAATTCACCAGCAAGAGTGTCTTCTTGCCAATGGCAACACGAAATATCGCAAAAAACAAATACCCCAAAAATATTATGAAAAATCGAAAATCAAAATATCGCTTACAAATAAAAGGTAAATAGCGCAATAAGTAAAATTGAACTTCGGCCAATAATAAACGAAAAATTGCCTATATTAAATGTGAACAAGTGCTCGAAACCTCTGGGTTATTTATCATAGAGTTTATTACACAGTGCAACACATAATTTGGTGCCACCTTGGAACCCGGATATTTTTGAAGTATATACCGAAACTAAAAAAACCCCCAAAGGACTTGGCCCCAAGACATCGAATATTTTCACCCCAGCACGATTTTTTGAAAAAAGGACCATTTTTACGGAGTCCATATTTCATAAACCGTTCGGAATTTTGTTTTTTTGTCTTCAGCAAAGTTGTAGATCTAAACAAGAGCAAAAAACCCCTCAAATAGACCGACCCAGAAAAATTGCATCCAGTGCATGAAAATTGCAAAAATATGGGAAAAAAGGCTACTTTTTATGATGTTTTCACCAAAAAATTTATTTCGCTGTATATGAAATTTATCAAAATAGGAAAAAATATCATTTTAACCTAATAAATAAATAAATAACAGACAATTGCTATCGCTACTGATGACTGTTAAGGTTTAAATTTTTTTGGTGGTGGTTGAAGGTCATGGTCTAACACTGCACTGCTAGAAGAAGAAAGAGGATCCAAAGACACATCTCTAAGTCCAGTGTCTCCTGGATCTTCCACGTCATCATCCTCATACAGGCATACTTTGTGGCTCCACCAACAAACCTCAGAGAGCATTGCGTCCAGCTTCTTGCCTTTGAACCTTTTTTCCATTGGCCTTGTGATCTGGTGGAATCGCTCCCCTTGTTCATCTGATTCGGAGGGCAATTGTTTTACGAAAACATCAAGATGTTGATGTAAAAAATGCAATTTTAGCGTCATGGAGACATTTATCTTTTCAAAATATTCCAGCATTGTTGCCAATAATTTCTTAGCTTCATCTGATTCTGCTCGATGCTTTCCTAAAACGTTCTGAATCACAGCTTTAAGAGCGTCCCATGCTTTTCGGTGATTATCTGTAAGCACAGTTGTAAATTCATCGTTTTTCATTAACTTCCTGATATCTGGCCCAGTCAGGACACCTGTAGAATGTAAAAAAAAATGTATTACCAAAAATTAATATCTGTATAGATAAAGCGGGATCACCCAAATCAGATATAAAACTAATTATAATTAAAATTACATGATTACCAGCTTTAATTTTTGCATCGCTCAGTTTCGGAAATATGGTTTTCAAGCAATCAAAAACTTCAGCACTACTTTTAACAGCAGTTTTGATGAACTTTGAAGCGATTCCCAATTTAATGTGGAGTGGCGGCAGTAATATATCACTAGTGTCCCTTATCAACGGTTCATTTTTCAGTTTAAGGTTTTTTTCGTTCACGTCATCTCTTGCTCTCCAGTTTGTGCGCTTATACTGATTGCCTTTGTATCGTGAATCCAAATCGCAAATAAAGCAAAAGTAGTTAGGGAAACCACCCTTTGAAATTATTCCTGAAAGAGGAACATTTGAGAAAGGATACTACTAAACACAAATACAAAATAGTACCTTGTATTATGTTGACGACTTTTAGATCGCAACAAATTTTCCATTTGTTCTCCTCATATTTGATTTTCATCAATATATTACCCAAAGTCTCATAGGTTTCCTTCATATTAGTGGCATATGCTAATGGAATTGAAGGCTTGTTGTTTGTTTTAAACAGCAACACAGCTTTTAAACTTGAAACTGACCCGTCAATAAACAATCGCTAGTCATCAGAAGCATACGCCATTCCCAACTGATTTACTAAACCTTCGATGTCAGTGCAGTGGGTAAACGTGTTCGCTGCATCGACGGTGTAAAATTTCTAGAACTCGGTTTGACGGCTCCGGTACGATGAGGCACTAACGGTACGCTCTGTAAGACCTCTGCGCTTCAAAAATGAGGTTAGAAACTCTGAATTCCGCTGTGATAAGCCCATCTTAGCCACAACATAGTCCATTTCGTTTTGTGCGAGCGGTTTTAGTTTATCGTCTGCAATATCAGGCTCATAATCGGCATCTTGGAAATCGGTTTGTTTGGTGAAAGCCTTATTGGCTGTCCATGTGGACATAGCATCCGGACTCGGAGGCTTGGGTGGTTCGGCACCATCATGCATTGGAATCGGAAGTATGCCAGTATAAGCGCCCACATATTTTTTGCACTTCAACGTTTGTTTATTTGACTTAGGGGAGTAATTGATGCATGAATAACACCTGGACACGACGTGTCCATTTTCGTCTTTTATCCACGCCATCGGCTTCATGAAACTCAAATTTCTATCTCGTCGATGGTACCAATCCAAAAGGCGGGAGTAACAAGTGCCACATACTGTATTTGGCGTATAGTCTTCACCGCTTGGATAAACCTCACCGAAATAGCCTGTATAAGCTAGCTTAAATTCCGGAGTAGACTTTTTCCTTTGTACACTTGTTACCATATGGCCACAAACTAAACAAAAATGATCAATGTTTTTACACCGGCTATTTTCCATATTGCGTTCACTGTTTTATATTTTGCTTGAAAAATGTTTTTCGCACTTTTATCAAAGCTTTAAAAACACCTTATCTGCTTGCTGATCGTTATCACACTACCTTTTTCCCAAGCCTATTCGCAATTATTAAAAAACAAAAAAAAATTAAAAAGACAAAAACAACAACATTGCTTTAAAATATTCTTTATTTTGCATGTCAAGTGCGTTTCGGTATCATTATTGTGAAGCGATCAACAACCAAAGAATAACGGCTTCTTAATAAACACCACAGATTTCTATAAGAGTTACAACAATAAAATATGTAAAAAGTAAATTTGAAAATAAGTATCATAAAAAGTAAAAAAGAACAGTCGGTATAAGCCGACTGATGTGTTACCTCTTATAGTAATTTTAAGTATATATTGTTTAAATAAATTTTTTCAAAATATCGTGCTGGGGTGAATATATTGGGGTATCCATAAAAAAAATTTCGATGTCTTGGGGCCAAGTCCTTTGGGGGTTTTTTTTAGTTTCGGTATATACTTCAAAAATATCCGGGTTCCAAGGTGGCACCAGACGATGACCTTCAAAATGTTGCACTGTGTTACTCATCGAGCAATTTTATGAAATAAATATTGGTTCGAAAAAGGCTATATTTTGTGATATTTTCAATGTATCAACTCTTTCACCATTTTGTATATCATATTCATGTTCGAAATTACCTTTAATCTTTTTCTATTTAATACAAACTCATTTTTTGAGGGAATTAATTCAATTAATTATATGATTGGTGTTAAGATCTTCTTTTCCATTTCCAGCATCTAGAATTTTATTTGCATTGTCTGGATCCCGTTTTTGGTCTTTTTAGCGCAGTAAATTCAATCAATCAGTTGATGACATTCATTACCTCGCAAAAGAGTGTAGAAATCTGAAATTGAAATAATTGTCGCAAGCGAAATTCTTTCCACAAAATTTGGACGATTTTTTAAATTAATATTTTTAGTTTTAATATTTTATCCCTAAATAAGTTGATATTTTGATGTCTATACGTCAAAATTCATTTGAAACAGGAGCCGTTAATGGAACTATCTTACAAAAAAGGGATATTTTCATGTTGAATTTTTTTGATCAATTTTTAACTTTGAAATAACATAAAGAGGTTATGAAAAATAAACACAAAAAATCAGAGAAGGACAATATTTATGGGTGAAATTTCATATGAAATGAAATGCAAGTTCGTGTGAAAATTGCTTGCTTTGAGCGATTTTTTGTGTCCCCCTTGCAAATTTTTGCTATTTTGTCTACAACCATCAGAGAGGCATGACCATTTCTGTTCCACATTCGCCTTATTGAAAATGTTTGGGATAGCTCAGCTTTTGTTACTTTTATTGTAGCGCTTCAGTCCAGAAGGTGGCATCTTTTTTAACTTCTCTCGATTATGGATTTAAAAAAAAATGGATTTTTTGTATCACGCACAGGCTATAGAGGAAATTCACTCTATGGTGCAATCTGTTTCACATCCTTACAGTTAAAATTTTAAAAATATCATTTGGATCGCTTGTTTTGTAAGATAGAAGGCATATTGCTAATTTCATAACTTTAGCATTTGTATGACGTGTTTTGATAGTAGAATTTCAAAATACCTCTTCCTATTGCGTACTTTTAAGTAATAGTGTCAATTTTGACTCATTAAAAGTATACATTTATGACAATTCTTCTTTATCGCATGTGTGTATTGACAGCGTATCTACACTCCCAACCAGCTGCAGATTTCAGGTGAGTATACCATGATATTCCTATTTCTTAGTTGTTTCTGTAGAAGTTTTATTGTAGACAGTCTAAAAATTTACGAATTTATACATGCTTCACTTACTCGTTGAGTTTTTTGTCCCTTTTCTACCCCATTTTATCTCCTAAAAATGCGAGATTTCACGTCGTATTAGAGATCTACTAGCCAAATTTCGTGTTGGCAACATCAGCCTTTGAGCTTTAATTTTTGTCAGTCGGTCAGACAATCATCCTCTAACAATTTTGCACATATAGATATATGTATGTAAGAATATATTCATTACTATTTATGTTATTTGTACCGAAACATTAAAGTTGCGAAATAAATCCAATTGGACCAAAGACAAAACAACTCCCAAAAGGCAAAGTGTGTATTATGCTGGATGACATTTATTGAAATTACTTCCACTGCACTCCTTGTACATAAATTGTACTGGTTTGTAGACTATTTCCGCAACCTAACGGAAATCGGAAATGCTTCCGCAAATTTCAATTGCCAATCTCTTAAATCATCGGCATTGAAAATTTTATAGATCCTACTATATTCCATTTACAACATAAACTCACCTTACCAACTCTTACTTGTAATTTTTTAATTTTAATATACTCGTAATTCTAGATTTGATATGAAATACTATACGAGTACACTATATTCATTAGAGTCCTTATGGATTTTACGAAAATATATGTATATTCTGTAATGCCATTTGCTAAAATTTTCATTTCTTTTCATTTTTTAATGTTATGTTATTATAATGTTATTTAAAATTACATATGTAATTAGTTGATGACGGTCGCATTACAGAGAGAGAGCTTCGTAGGAATCCTTCCAACTACGGTTAACCATCCATAGTGCAATGTATTTTAGTTGACAAGAAATAAGCAATTTGGGTTTACAAGAACCTATTGATCGAAGGTAAAATTCGGTTAAACCATTCCGAATGGAATGATCTGACGTTCTCCAGGCCAAACGTCGATATCTTGACAACCTGATGTTTTGTTTGTTTTCATTGACACTCCCCTACAATCAGTTAATCATACAAGTATACAAGTACGTATGCATATGCACTGAATTTTTGCTCCAAATTGGCACTGCAGCCAAACTGTCAAGAAGGAGACCAGTATCCATCGCACATTGTTTTAATTTGTTAAATTGATGTTAATAAATTTTGTAAAACGAAGGAAAGCGGCGTTCATCGTAATGGCTTTTAATTAAATTTTAAGAAATCTTTTACAACCCATTAGTTCAACTGACAGCGCGGAAGAGTGACCAACCGAGAACCAGCAAAAAATGGGCAACTGCGAAATCATTTACGAAATAAGAACAAAAAGTCGGAAATGGATATGCGGAAGTTGGTGTAATACAAAAAAAAAAAAAAATAAAAGCGGAAGGAAAACGCAAACACTAGCGACAAAGTATGCCAAATTAACGCTTTTCGAAATGTTCTTTTTTGCTGCGCTTTTTGTTTTGTGTTGTTTGTTTTTTTTTTTTTTTTTTCATTTACTGCTGCAATATCGGACAGTTAGACATGCTCGACGAGGTGGGAGGACCTGTGATAAGATGGAGAGAGCGACAGGAGTATGGGATTGGTGAGAAAACTTCGGCGACAGATACTAACCATCAGCAACAGATGCACACAAGCTGAAAGTTAAATAGCTGCAGCTTGTGATGATCTTCCACTCCCCCAAGTCCAATCGATGCAGTTCTTTGCTACTTGTGCTTTCTCGCAGATGTCCAAGGATGCGGCTTCCATTTCTTATGCATTGGTTTCCCTTAATTCGAGGTGGAAAAAATGCAAGGAATGACGCAATGATGGAAATAACTGAAAAACGAGGAGAATGAAAGAAATTAATGGCTAATGGATTGTTGCGACACTTGTCCTTAATATGGCTATTAATGCATACAACATAAGACAAAGAAGCAAAAGCCAGTGAGAAGAAATAACGTAAAACGAGAATATAATTAAATCATTATTACCCATTGGCGAGGGAGACATAAGAAAACTACCATGCAAAGAACCGCGAATGAAATATTATGATAATATGCAGACCGAAATCAGAAAATACGAGCTAAGGAAGAAGAGGAATGATGTTATTTATGCGTATTTTTAGTTGCCAGAGGAACATGCAAAATAGCCTTTCATCAGATAACAGCGTAGCTGTGAACATTTAATTGCAAATTCCTTCAAAACCCGGAAACTTAACACTTTTTAACAGAAACACTTTCTGTAAATGTGGAATTGAACAAATACGGGATACGAGAGAAATTAGAGATTACAATAAATACATGAAATTCTCGCTTTCACCGAAATTAAATTAAAGTGAAAGTACATTTTTAATTTCTACTCCCAGTTTTCTTACTTACTTCTCTGATAACGGCAGAACTTTGTACCGGTGGAGCCCGGCTAGCCATCCAAAATTAATTTAATAAGATATCAAATACAGTCCTGCAATGCTGTTTGAATAGCTTTTGTTATAGCAAATAAATGCTATCTATAGGAAAATTTTACCTGCATAGATTTGGACAGCATTCTCTGTTGCCAAAAACGGTAACAAATTCGCCTGCAACCCATGAATGAATGGGATATGTAGAGTTTGTCACATTCAGTGAGCTTACATGGATCCTCTATTTAAATTCACTGAACAGGACTTAATGCTTGTTGACGATTCCGCATGTCAGTTTGAGAAGCTTTTACTAGACTTATCGATTACTCGACTACTTGAAGTGTTCGTTCGGCACATTAAGGTAGCCGCAGCTTAAAGAACGAAAAATCGTTCGTTAGTTCAAAAATGTGAGGGGTGCCAAAAACAGGGTTTTTGATTGCAATGATCTTACTAAAAAATACTCTGAATTAAAAACTAATATAACCAGTCGAGAAATTTCAGGTAAATAAGCTAGTTTACATACTCGCACATCATCAAGCAAAGACCTTCTGCACTGGTGAAAAAGTGTGCGAATTGTCAGAGGGAACGTAACAAATTGATCGGTGCCTATCACCAAATGCTTTGGATTAACACACAATAAGGAAAGCAAAATGACTACTAACACATATTACTAAACTATGCTGAATTTAGAATAATCGAACGGACGTTATGAAAATAGCAATATGGGTTAAATTAGGCAATTTTTGTGGTGGTACCGAAAAGTTTGATTTTTTTCACATCTTATTGAGTATTACAATCAAATGCAAATTATAAAAATTTAGATTAATGGAGTGTTTGAATAAATGTTTACAAAGGACAGTTAAACTTCGTTTAATCGTCCAATATCCAATTTGATTCTCATAACTAAGTTTATCAAACGCATAATCTGTACTGAATTTAGCAGAACTGAACGCAACTGCTAGACAGGTATATAGCTAAGAATATGTGGTTTAAGTCTGTCATTAGTATGGGAGATTTCACAAGGGGCATGGTTACTTTGTAAGGCAATATAATAAACAAAAATTGAGGTTGATTCAGACCTCGAATTTGGAAATTCAGGAAAAAATTAATTTCGCAAAACCGACCTTCCCCCAATAGCATCTGCTTTGCCTCTTTTTATGCTTTCACCCGAAGGAAGATACACCCGGAAGAAAGGGCCTAAGGTACCAAGTATCTTTCTATTTAGCGATATCTGTCTGGGTGAATAGCTAGTGGACACGATAACTGCAGTAAAACATAAAACTTGACACAACCTAATATTTTTCTAGATCGTAACCGGGAATTCCAAATGGGTTATATTGTCTCAACCCTTCTGGTACCTCCCATAATGCCTTTTTTTTTATAATGCCTGGAGATATTTGAATAAGTTCAGCGATTAACGCTCCTCTTCCGCCACTTCCCATACCAACGGCCGATTTAACACATGCGTTTCAACGTGGTGCTGAATATGGACAAGTTTGGTACTGTTCGAGGGTTAAGAATGAGAATGGAGATGCGTGGCAAGATATCTTTTCTTGCAATTATTCTTAGCTTTAGGTGATGCCAAGCGGCAGAAATAATACTACCACCTATTACAAATGGCTGAAGCTAAAATTATTAAGCCGCGTTTGGCTATTTTCGAAATTCGTACTTTTAGGGAGGAGAACAAGAAACACGGAAAAATTTATCACTATAGCCGAAAAAACAAAAGAGTGAATTTCTAATTATCTACTTAGGAATGCGAAGAGATTTATAAAAGAGCATGAATGAATAAAGATCAAAATGGCTACCTAAATCAAATGGCTTATGCTGATACAGGGTGTCTGTCGGTAAAGTATACTACTTTATTTTTGCCGCCATTTTGATAAACATTAGTCTTGACAGTTCATATTTGGCAGTCGTGAAGTAGAGACGTGACAAATTTATTGTGGAAAAATATTCGATAAACCAACGTGTTTTAATCGCTAAAACATTTTATCAAAATCAATCATCGATTACTGTGGAGATAAAAAAGTTACGTGAAATTTTTGGGAGAAACAACGTGCCAACAAGACGCACTATTTATCGTGTAATGAATGATTTCGAAGAAAGAGGATCTGTAGCTGATAGGGCCAAGCATGGAGCACGACGTACCTCAAGATCAGCTGAAAACATTACTGCTGCTCAAGAAAACAATCCATCAACCTCAATTCGACGCTGTGCTCAGCAGCTTGGTCTTCAAAGAACAACTTTGGTCACAATTTGCACAAGGATTTGCATTTTTTTCCATTTAAGAATCAGTTGACATAAGAGCTTCACACAAGACCATTTACGCCGCCGTACATATACCAATAGGATGTTACAGCTCGCCCATGGCAACCCCGATTTTCATTAAGAAATCAAAATGAGTGACGAGGCACATTTTCATTTGATTGGATATGTGAATAAATAGAATAGTCGGCTCTGGGCAATGGAAAACCCTCAAATTATTCATCAGTCACCTTTGCATCAATTAAAAGTGACAGTCTGTTATGCAATTTGGTCAGGAAGAATCATTGGATCTTAATTCTTTAAAAACGACGTAACGGTAACTGTGGATATCGTGCGAGCGATATCGTGATATGATTGACAACTTTTAACGCCACAACTGCATGCTTGATTAACATGTGGTATCAACAAGACAGTGTCACATCGCATACAGCCAGGAACAATGGAATTACTGCGAGACCTCTTTCCGCAACAAGTTATTTCAAGAAATGTCGATTGGCCTCCACGGTCGCCTGATTTGACTGTTCCGGACTTCTTTTTGTGGGAATATTTGAAAAGCAAGGTTTATGCAAACAAACCAGAAACGCTGGAGCAACTTAAACAAAATATTCGTGAGGAAATTACTGAAATACTGCGTGAAATGTGTGAGAATGTAATGAAAAATGTGCTGAAAAGGGCTCGCATTTGGGAGGCTAGCAGAAGCGGATATTTATCTGATATTGTATTCCATACATAATTGCCGACATTAAATAAAATATTTATCAATACAATTTCCATTCTCTTTCATTTAATCAAAAATTATACACAAAGTAGTATTCCTTCCCGACGGACACCCTGTATTATCAATTACCAAGTAATGTAAACGTTGCTATTATGAGAATTCTTCTGCCAAGATATGAACGCGATGAAGCGGAATTTTTGAAAAGTCGTACTGTTAGGCATAAAATGGGGACTTAGAGGTCTAAAAATGGGAAGTTAAAAATGACTGAAGTTAATGATAATAATGAATAAATTCCTCTTATATCGTAGTAGCGCAATGTTAAGAGGTGTTTCGCAATTCGCTCGTTTAAGATATAAATAAGCATGAAAGGAAACGTCAATGACAAAGCCCCCTGCAGCCAAATGACAAATTTCTTTGAAATTTCTTTTTACAATCACTTGATGCTATACTTGGGATGCCTTTGAAACACTCTGTGCCATAACCAGGCAGCCACAACTAAAATATTCTCTTCCACAATATCTCTGCTGAGCATTTTAAAAGATGGATTGTTATAGCCCTTTGAGCCATTACCCAATGTCGGGCCTATTTACTTACTTTAAGTTATTTGAGTTAGATTTTGATCAATATGTATTATAATTATACTTATAAGTTAATACAATTAACGTATTGTAATAAAATAAAGCTGTATGTATACGCTTCATCTACCGAAATAGGCCCAACAGGAATAACAATAATAAAAAATCTGTCGTTTGATTATTTTTTAAAATATTTTTTTATGTTTTTATATATTTTTTTAATTTGTTATTGTCGTTCTGTTGCCGATAAGCTCTTATAATGATGATGAGTCCATATATTTTTCGATTATTTTTCTCTCAAAAACTCCCAGAATTGATTCGTCAAGGGAAATCGTAGTAATTAAATGAAACCGCATTCTAAGCCTATAATCACATGTGTTTGCAAGCAGATCTAGTCCCCTGACCCCCATGCTGACAACGTTAGTTTGGTTCACAGTGGAACCGAAATAGATGAATTCATCCACCCTTACAAAGTTACAGTTGTCAACCTTCTCATAACATCCCAAACTAGTAGACTTTTTGTGCGTGGAAACCAATAACTCGCCCTTGTGTTCATTTACCGCCAGAAATATTTTTGCAAATTCCTCGTCAATGCTAGAAAAAAAAAATAAAAACAGTAAAATCACTCAGTTTTCTGCCAATAATTTCTATATCGTCTGCATATGGAGTAGTGTATGGCTTTAACTATATATAGCAAAAGTCTTGTTAACTGCAGCTTTCCTCATAACCATCTCCAACAGTATGCAGAAGAGGTCGCTTGATTGGCTGTCGCACTGCCTAAATCCTCGTTATGATTTTTGCTTATCTTTATTGAAGAATTTTTGTGAGTCAGTGTCATCCTAAAATCATATATAAAATTCTCAGAAATATCAAACTCGGTCATAACCTCGTACAGTTTCGCTGTGTCGGACTGTCGAAGGCAGCTATTATAATCCACGAAAAGGTGGTATGTGTGGGTAATTTTAGTTTTGGTTCTTTTTCAGAATTTGCCATAATGTAAATACCTGATTAGTTGTTGGTTTATCAGATGTAAAACCGCGCCGAATATTTCCCTTCAGATAAAATCGATGGATAAAAGAGTAATAGCGCGGTTGGTGGTACACACTAATAATATACATAATTTATAATATACTTAAATTATAATTATCGAGTATGCGTTCCTCGAGCCATATCGTGGTTAGGAGCTGATGAATGCTATTTATCAGCTTATTGCGGTTGATCTTTGTTATTCTTAAGTAGTGCTATAACCGTTTTCATCTCGTTTTTGAATTCGGTGCTGGACAATTTAGATCATCGTCGGTAAATGGTCATCGTCGGTGTTCTCTCCATAAACAGTGACCAAGTTCTATCGCTGTCCTTACAGAATGGAGGGGAAGCCTTGTTTCATGCACTTCGTTCCTGATCTTTTGGTGGAAATTATAGGCTGAAGACCTGAATTATAGGCTAAGACCTGAATCTTTCTACATCTTCACTCTCCTGCTTATGTGTGTCTCTCTTGTCGTCTTTTTATAGGGTTCCCCTACAGCACAGATTCAGCGTTGTCCTGTATGCAGCATTATTTCATGGGGTGCTGCCATTGCAGGATCAGCACCAGGGGCGTTTTGTTGTAGTAGTTGAAAGAGTTTGTGGTTTGAGAGAAATGCACTAAGCACCACGTACCACACGCATGTCCATGACATTAGAAGAATGTGTTCTACCTATCACGAAGAGTTTTTTCGTCTGGTGATCAGGAAATAGTCATTTTGTTTTGAAGATATGTCTAAGGGGGAATCTGTCTCAACTTACTGCCATGTTGTGCCGCAGGGAAAGAAATCAGTCTGAATCTGTTTTTGAAGGTGTTGCTATGTAGAACAAATTTTCCGGTTGTTGGTCTAAGAACATCGCTCTTTCCTATTTTGGCATTAAAACCTTCAGAACAATGCCGTGGCCAGGGCTGTAATCGTAAGCTTCTTCTAAACACTCATACAACGCATCTTTGGTATCATTGTCTTTGGGGGCACTGTGCACAAACCAACATGATAAAAAAAAATACTTCGTATTAGTGCGAATTATGTCTATACTGTAACTTACAGATATAAACCACGTGCCAAGGTTTCCAAATTATAATTATTCCCAAAGGGATAGCAGTCAGCGAATTAGAATTTCGTCTGTTTCCTATTGAAATTGGGCTGTTGGAGCCAAAAAACGATAAACCATTTGGGACAATAATTTAGGTTTATAGTAATTGTCTTGTCTCACATGTGGATACAATTCATGGTAGCTCGTTGAAACAGCCGACCTTTTGCGGACTGGCATCAGTTGCATCGACAAATACAGAGTGGGCTCAAATTAGTTAATGTGCACTAAGTATTTATTATAATATATGCGAAAGGCTTCCATCTCCCTATATGATGCAACTCTAGAAATATGGAAATAAATATTTAAACTCAAATTCAGATTTCTTCGCAGACACTGAAGAACTTGTCTGCGACCTGTCCCAGACATTGTGTGAATCGGGCGCACAATAAATGTAGCCAACTTGAAGCTAATTGCACAGCAGGAAGAAAGTACTTACGCTTCCCGCCCCCACATCCGCGTTGCCTTTTGTGCAAGTGGAACCACGATTGTGTTGTCGGCACAGAAGAAATACGGAGACAGACATCTCTTTAACTCTTTTGTGTGATTTTTAGCAACTCTGACAGAAAATGCTGAACAATGCACTTCCATTTGCCATAGACTTGGATTGAATGCACCTTTAACAAAGAAGTAAAGAAACAAGGACAACGAAAGTAGGAATTCAGCTCGAGCTGAGATACTTGCAACAACAACAGCCACGGCACATGCATGCTTCAGAAAATATGCGCGTGTCATCTCAGTCAAAGTCATGACACACACAGCGACGGGTGTTATTGCAGCACCCGGGTACTGGCACTTGAACACCCGACAAGGCACAACCCTAACTGGAAGGATAGGACGAAGGGCACCAACGTACACGGTAGCTAAAGCGAAGCTTCTGCGTCAGCATCGTCCGCGGCTTCAGCATCGTCATGAGCCCAGAATTAAACGCACATCTTTGAAGTTCAAATAATGGCACTAAACGTGCAACATAACACAAAATCCTCTTCAGTCAAAAGCTGTAGGTGTGTGACCCATCCCCCCAGAAGTTGGCATGTGGAAGCGAGCACCACCATCATCATCGTGTTCAGTCCATCCTTCCCTTTCTGGCTCTTGGTTCCATTCAAGGTGACAACAATGTGGGAAGAGAACAAGAATGGGAGAAATTAAAAAATAATAAAGCAACATTATGCTCCTTGAAATGTTGCAACAACATACTTAACGTGATGTCGCTTTAGGTTGGTACAGTAGTGGTAGCGGCCGAAAGAATAAAAGTGAAATATGTAGCAAACTAAAGACGCCGGATGAATGCACGGTCGCCAAATATCGTTGCAAGCAGTACTCGACATTGGCGATATGTGTGGAACAAATCGCACGAGTGTGCACCACTCGCCGTCAATCTAAGAAGACATCAAAACAAACCCTTTGCCACGGTCGCCATAGCTGAAGGAAAATTACTTTGTCACGATGTCCTACTTATGTTGCGGAATACTGTTTACAGGAGACGGCGTTCGCAGCTTCTGGTCATTTGAATTACGTAAAACATTCAAATTCGATAAAGATATTTTGGGAGGGCAACGATATGAGTTTGAGCGTTTGCATTCCTAGTTGATGATTAAAATCATGGTCTTGCCGCAGCAACAACAATTTCGTATATTTTTATATCGTGTAGACGTGAGCGATTACCTTGCTTAGCAATTTGGTAGGAAAAATTATAATTATACAGATTATGCGTATTATTATGAAAATTAATTTTTGCCTCTCCAATCTATGCGAGAAGTAAGCACTTGCATTATTATTTGAATCACTATTTTTTAAACTTATCCGTGGCGAAAATAACTAACGAATGCTGCTAATTGAGATCTACCTAAATCTTGAAACACAAATTCTAGTTCCACCGTTTCGTTGGTCAATGTTATTATTCATACACTGTGTCAATGGGAGATTTGGCAGTTGCGACTAAATGTACATAAAATTATATTGGAATTCATCTTCATCGGGGAAATATTTGAGCAGCTGAATTTGGAATCGTTGTAAATGTATTTTTATGCTACGTTAATGCGAGATCGATAACATATTCTTTAATATCAATTCTTTGACAATATAATCAGAAGCTACAATAAATGGATCAAAATTACTTTTGAAGAGATTACTTACTTACAATAGACATACCGTCTACTGACAGTATGGCATACAGACAGTCTTATCCTTCTAACAGAGTTTTCACACATTTTCAAATTTCATGTGAAAGTTTATTAAAAAACTACATGTTGTGCTCCACAAATTAGTAAATAATAAGACATATACTGCAATATGTTCAAAAAATGTCACTGCTAATAAAAGCGTTCGTCTATGACTAACATATATAGACAGATCCTTATCAAATTTTGTGTATAATATCGTATCGTGGTTACTCGTTGAGTTTATTGAAATCAGACAGTGTTCTATCAAAATTCCCACAGAAATACAACTCCTACTTTTATGAAGGAATGTAACACCCAGAAGGAAGTATTTAAAGTACCGTTTATGTCGATGGGCTGGCTGGCGTCCGTCTTACTAGCCTGTTGGCACAGCAAAAAATGACCGATTTGTTGAAATTAATTTTTTTCTGCTGTAATTCAATTATAAGACGCGGTAAACTAAAAAAAAACAGTAATGTAATTACGTCCTCTCTAGCAACTCCCATAGCTTATATATTTTTAGATTCATGTCTTTTACTCCTTCAGCTGCATTAAATTCGACATAATTTACTGGCAATCGGGCATTTATTAAATCTAGTTCTGTAAATAAAAATAGACTACATTGCTACTCTGCTTAGGATGCGGTACCGCATACACAAATTGTCCGATGGAGCGAAAGTCAGTGGTCCCTCTACAATTTCCAATTGGGGAAAAGTATAATAATATTTTTGTTTCTTTTATTGTGCTTTAATTCAAAATATTTTTGTTAAAAACCGACGAATTTACCACTCCTATTATGGACACCACATGCGTTAGTTCACCATACGCCACTTCTCATGACGTAGAGTTGCTTCAAACACTACCATAACTTCCTCCCACTCTTTCTCTAAACTGTTTACAATTGTTTAATTGTGTTCTCGTTCTAGTCGTGAGTGGTTATTGCGTTTTAAAAAAGGTTGTAAAAAGTGGTAAAAAATGAGCGAAAAAGAGCATTTTGGGCATATTATGCTGTATTCTTTCCGAAAAGGAAAAACGGCTGCTGAAGCCAGCCGAAAAATAAAGTTTGTTTATAAAGAAAACGGACCAAATTAAACAACTTGCCGGAAGTAGTTTTAAAGATTTTCTACGGGCGACTTCTTCCTAACGGATGCTTCCAGATCAGGATGACTAAAAGAAATTATTTCCGAGGAGGTGAGAGAAAATAGCTGAAATAATAACAAAAATCAGTCTCAATCGTTTTCGGATTTGTGAGCAACCTCGATGTGTGGGTACTTTACTCTCTCATCGAGGCCTTATATTGCCTTGCGGACCCGTCAGAGCTTGGGTGGGAAGTTTTACCTTACCCCCTGTATTCCCCAGACCTCGCCCCTTCCGACCATCCCGTATTTCACAATCTGAGCAACCAGTTAGAGGATTTGAATTCCATAACGACCAGGAATTGAAAAATCGAATTGAACGCTTTTTTCAGAAAAACCACGCGTGTTTTATGAGTCATGAATTAAAAAGCTCCCACAGAAGTGGGAAGAAGTTATTAAAAAAGGGGGGATTATATAAAAGGTTAAAATAATTGCTTTCTTATATATAAATTTGTAAATAAATTTCTTGTAAAATCCGAACAGCTTGATATATACTGCTTTTGGTCAAGTTTTTTTTCCACCTGGATAGATTTCGACTACTTACTACGCTTACGGTCCACGGTGTGGGAGACAATGTTTGAACCAACCACCAAAGAAGTGCACATCTCAAAAATTACCTTAAAAAAAAAAAATATGAGTATGAAATGTAGAAAGATGTATGCTATAACAATATTTCATAATAATTTCATACGAAGTATGACGTTGTACCGACCCACGGTGATATAAGCGAGGTTAACAAGCCTGTGACCGTTGGGCAGTTTATGCTACATTTCAGCCTCCTACCTCATACGGGGCGTCCTCCACTGTGCTGGCTACAGACTCGTAAAACTGATGAAATAAAATATATATGTCGTATGAGTTTTATGTTACAAACATAAAGATACGAGTATTTGTAATCTCCAAAATCAAAATCTATCGACCAGGAAAAATAAACCCTGTGTAAAGTTTCAGTGCACTCGTTTAGAAATTGTATAAGCTATATTAGAAACAATATCTCAGGGGATAAGGTCGTATGTACGCATGTCGAAATAATTGCAAACCTTCCACTGCGCCTTCTGATAGAATGCCTTGCTATGTAAGAGAAATATCTTACAAGAACTTATGTCGATATACTAACCTGTCTAATAATGACTTGATATTTCACCCACGAACTTATGGAATATAATGAATGGTAGAGTGTATGTATATTTCGGCAGAAATTTTGGCGCTCATGCAACTTTGAGCTTGTGCAGTTGCTTCAGATATTGTTACCTTTCCGAAAGAAAGTGCTATCAAAAGCAGTTTGCCGCATCAAATCACTGCTGCGCAGATTGACAAGTCACGATTATTTCCAAGATTACCTAAGTTAGTCCATAAAATGTCGATTGTTTGATGGAAGGTGTTCATTCAAGTCCATCATTGATCAGTTCATTCCTATATAAAGTGAATTGTAATACCTCTTTAGTACATCGCATTGATCAAACCGGCGTTTCGAAGGAGAAAGGGCCAATCATGTCACCAAATTTCAATTTCTATGACTTTTTAAAGATCTCGTCAGTAATTCCCAAGTTTAAAATCGATTCACTCACAAAGAGATGTGCGGATTGGCTTATCATGCAGTCCCAAAACCGAAAAAGAAAACCATGATTAAGGCGATCTTCTAAAAATATATATGACATACAATGGGTTTTTATAGTATCTATATATAGGCATCGAGTATTATTTAAATAATAAGTCGGATTTTTTGTTTAAACATCTAAAAATGAACATTTTTCTAAATGTGAGTTAATTGCTCGTATAAAAAAATAACATTTCTTTGTATCCCATGAACAGGATTGTGTGAGAGCTTCTCCTATTTGTTATTGCCCAGTCAAAGAAAGGCTCCGAAGGGAGCTCCGAAATTAGTCGCGTGTACTAACCATTATATCAAATCCAGTGATTTTATGGGGATGTTTTTCTGGGCTAATTTTTTCAAGTACTTAATTGGCCTATTACTATGGGATATATGGGAAATTTCACCCCCAAAATTCAAGTTTTAAATTATTTTGTAGCGTTGAACCTTTAGGTAGATTTCGCTTGGTCAACAAATTTTACCCAGGCATCTTTGTTTTGAGCCGTTGCTTGCCAGTTAAGTATTCTTAGATTTCTTGCATCATCTTATAACAGGTCCATCCATCTGGAAACGTCGAGAATATTTTCTTGGCAGCCATATTGGGCTCAATTCGTTGCAGGCAGCCAGTCCATCGTAAACGTCTAGCCCTGGTCTTTTCGCAAACATCTGCCTATTGATACGGTTGTTCCAGTTCTTAATTGTGTCATATTCTCTATTCGGCCATAAGGACGAACGGACATACTACAGCCAAGAATATATACAATTATTGCAGACGTAATGGGGAGCTTAGAAACTCCATTCTATCGCGGTGGGTACAAAATACTTGACCAAACCTTTTTTTAGTCCTGGGCAATTATTTTGTAACTGTTTTTATATAAAACTTTGTTTTTGGACACAAAAATAGTCGATTTCAAAAAAAAAAAATATACATTATCCCCGAATTCATAGCGTTTGGCTGCAAATCGTACAATGGACTCCTTTATTGGGGAAACCAAATTAATAGGCAATATTATTACAATTAAACCAAACCTAATATAACCAAATTGTGTTCTATTATAATAACTTAAAATATTCTTACTAGTTTTATAATCCAAACCGTAGCTTTAATTGAAAATTGTTTTTACCAATATTGCTGCATTTTGGCCATTTTAAACCATAAACGCATCTGCTTTCTTTATGGCAAAGAAAGACCGACCTTAACATTAACGCTTAGTGACATTTTATTTACTTCTTTTTTGGGGAAATGAAACTCTAACATTAACTTGTGAAAACTATTATATCCAGTCTGGGATAAAATAAGTTGGTACATGTCTTCGTCTGCATCAACCAGCAAATGCTGCATTTTATTTTCGATATTCAGCTATGCATTACGGTTTCCTGGAGGCACGTAAGTACGTGAGTATACATATAACAATAATGTACCACATGACTACGCTTACATTTTGATACGAGTACATCCCCATGTGACATGTGCACATGTTGCATATTGGATGTTAAGGTTAAAGGTTATCATTAAATATTAACGGAGGAAACGAACACGAATAGGATGCTTCGGAGTAAATGTTTATCTTTCTTAATCTGACATTATTTTCATGACAATTGAAATTTTCCCCCTCAAGTTCAAATTAATGTTGCTGTCGGGGTTAAGTCGTGATATGTATGCATGTGTATGTATGAGAAATCTGTTCAGACATTTTGGCTTATAATTGATTGTAATTTTTCTACAAATTTTTATTTGAAGAGAGAAAAAAAAAAAAAAACACTACAAAACCTTTATACAACTACAGTGTAACCTCGATTACTACAATCCTCGATAAGCTTTAATCTATAATTGAGGCAAGAATCAGAAAAACAATATAAAATATCAATAAGTAATAAATGTTGATCCAAGTTTGTTTCAAACTAATTAAAAAAGTACGATAAAAAACTATATTTTTATAACCCATTCATTATAATCCATTCAGTGCTATATATTACCACTTTGCAAGGTTTTGCCTAATTTTTTGCCATTACTCAGCTTAAAATAGTCCTTTAATATATTCAAGCCTGTGTGCAGAAGATTAAGAATGAATCGCTTAGCGTTCTTTAGCGAGGTCGGCAAAAAATGATCCGAGAATTGACAGTTTAATAAAATTAATATTAGGATTTATGGTTTCTCGTCAATGTTTTTTTGACTCACGAAGGCGACCGGTAATGAATGGGAATCTGAAAATCGCGTACTCATCAGCACAAAATTTGCATTCATTCTACACACCCATGGAATGTTTTGCCATACTATCCTTTAAGATTCATATTTTTAATGGTAATGGTTAAAAACATAGAAACCTCTTCTTGAGTTAGCATATTGCAATTTTGCGAAACAAATTGCCTGTAGCCACAGGCAAATTGAATTTGAAATTAGGAGAAATTGGACTAACAGGAAAAAACCCCGCTTATACAATGACTAATCCTATCTATAGAATAATTCATATTTGCATTACTACATTACATTACTATTTATTCGTTAACACAAAATAACATATGAATGATATCTCGTGACATGTCTATCTTGATTGGGATCAATATACATCTTTATAGGTCCACCTTAATTATGGAAATGTTACGAAATGGACCATTTCGACTACATGTGAGAAATTGGCTATATTGACTAGCACCATGTGTATGAGTCGGCACTTCGTTCACAATACTACGGACTGCACGTGTCGCGAATAGTAGAAATAGTTTTCGTAAGTTATCATAAAACAAAAATTGTTTCGTTTTTAAGAAGATTTAACCATATCCGCTTATTCATCTGACCAGAAGATGAAGGGCTGACTGGAGTAAATCTATATTGGTCCTGACCAAATTTTGATAGTAATAATAACTTATCAAGCTGTGGTTTGTGTTTGAAAATGTGCTAAATTGCAGCGCATCTTCGGGTAGCTAGATTAAGAAAACACTCTTGTGTGATTAGGCATCTAAAGAAATGAAAATGTCAGTATATTATTCCCTAATTTTCTTATTGAAAAACAATATACGGGCGTATAGCCATACAAAGAACTGCACCTACTTGTACACTTTTATTGAAATAATAATTATTATCGTTGGGGCTAAAGGGGGTAAGCCGGTGTATAATTCATGAGAACGGAGTGTTCATGAGAAGAGAGAGTTCATGAGATGAGGACGATAAGTAAGTACATCTATCTTTTCACTATAGACCGCAAACACCACAAACGATCAAAAATATCCGCTATGTTCTACTCATTTGTTTTTTCCTCAGTCTGCGATGGTAAGAAATTAAAAAGTATTCCCACAAAAAAAAACTTTAACTCCTTCTATTTTAGTGTTCCTTCAGAATCCCCCCACCGGTAATAATAGTAACAGCGAAACGGTGGACACAAATAAAGAATTAATTTTTTTATACATATGTATATTTAGAAATATGACGGCCTACCATGGCGTTATGACGTGTACTCACGGCTATCGAACATATGGTCGTGGGTTCTAGCCACGACTAGGTCACTTTGATGTGCTAGCATATGTTTTGAGTAGTCGAATTGTTGAAACGATTTGTAAAGGCTTCAGATGTTCGGAATCACCATTCAGCAGTATGTCCGTGCTCCCACATCTCATACATAGAATGTGAGGGAATTTAAACGTAAACGTTTTCATATAATCTATAGACAGCTTCGCTCGAAGTGTTAAAAACTTTACGTAGCAACCAAACGGATAATGATAGCGTGTCACTTTTTTGAGAAGCGTTAGTCTCTTATGCCTCATACAAGCCTAACGGAAGTACATCGTTTTCGTCACAAAAAAGTTATCGAAATGGAATGCAAACGCAACAAAGTTATTGATTTGTATTTGGCTGAAAAATCGCAACTAGTTATTGTTATTCAACTATGACATTTACGTGTGAACAAAATGTTTATGTGTCGGACCATTACACATTACAATGATACTGGTGGCATCAAAAACACCCTGGAGGTGTATATCCCAAAATAGCAACATCGGCAGAAATTTGAAGGCCACAATTCTACACGACAAATCGAAGTTCAATTGGCGAAAAATTTCTAAGAGTTTGCTCGTAGTATGGAGCGCATATTAAGATATTAACTGCGATTAAAGCCCTAAAAAATAAAAAGTGCAAAAAAAAAACAGTCTTCTAATGGGAAAATGTTTATGTTTCAGCAATTTGTAAACATACAAACCAGTCGTGTTTGGCTAGAGAAGGATCAAAAGACAATTTACACCAGTGAATTGCTCCTCAATAATAAACTCCTGCATCATTGATGGTTTGGACTTCGATAATTGCCACTGGATGCTCAGCAAACGTTTTGATTTCATTACCTATGGACCTTCGGCTTTATACCTGGTAAATCAATAACTGATTAGGTATTTCGTAAGAATACTTGTAGGAGATCTAAGAACAAATACAATCTTTCCGCCGACTATGAAGCTACTTTCGACTGTCCGCTATTATACGTATGGACTATTTTCGTAACATTTTTTTTAAATTGTCATTTCAAAAAAGCAAATCTTCAAATATAGTCAGTTGTCATTTTCAACCTGGTGCTAATTTCACACTGTAGATTTCCAAAAATCGGATTTTTTAGAAGATCACCTCTATTCTGTTCTGTTCTGTTCTGTTGTTTTTCACTTAAATCTTTATTTGGTTTTAGGATTTTTAAATTAAATTAGACATTTAGAAACAAAAAAAAAGAGCAACAAAATTGGAATAACAGTTCTTCCTCAGTTGTGATAAAATAAAACAAAATTATCTAGTTTAGGGATTAAAGTACTTCATGTTTAAATGGTTATTGTTTATATATTATACGGGAAATATTATAACCTATCATTTGGTAGTTCTAGATTTAAATCTGTGGTAATATCCACCAATCCCATTATATGTTGCACATAAACGGTGCGACGCATATAACTCATTCTGATATGTGGAAATGGACCCTATGTTCGAAAATGTATATAATATTCAATTCAATTTTGAAACAATATATTCCAGAATTCTTTCTGTGGAACTGGTATAAGTTCCAGCCTTACCTAAAGGAAATTGGTGGGACAACCCCAACAGCATATATATATATATATATATATATATATTGTCCAACAAGCAGTTATTATATCTGCAACAAAAAGTTGTAAATATATGCATATGTACATGTACCAAAAACATTCAATGTTGGCAAATTTTTAATCTTTCGCGCCAACTCCTTACAATTATTTTAAATCCGATTCTCAAGCAGCGTTAAGCTACTAATTAATATTGTATTGTATATGGAGTCTCAAAAGATTTAAAAAATTTGACGCAAAAATAACGTTTTCAAGTTGTAATACTTCGGTTATGCGATGCAATAAAACAGTGAATAACCAGTACAGAAAATTCATTCAGGTGGACCGGCTTACATATACCTTTAGCCAGCGTCATTTTGTCTTGGTAGAAAAGTGTGCAACGGAGGATGCGTTTACTCACTAGATCCTTTAGAAATTATTCTGCCGTTTTCATCCGTACAACTAAGTTTGCTACATGTCTAATGGGTGTTCAATTAGACTGAATTTAGTTCAATTAAATAAATGTAAATGTAATGTAATGTATGGTAGTTTCTAGATAGAATGTGGTTATCCGGTTGACTTTCTAAAATTTCACATTGCAATATAATCGCTAACTGGAACTTCACCAAACGTATAACGTGTGGCAAATTGAACTGAATTCAGTATAACTGCTAAAAAGATGTGAAACTAAGAACATACGCGTTCAATCGGTAATTTGAATCGGAGGTACCAGAACGATCGCCGTTGCTTGATCAATTTTTCTCAGAGCTTACGGAGAATTGTAAGTTAATGTATTGAGCAAGAACTTAGACATTTAAACCTACTAATTAAAAATTACAGAGGAAACATTGAATTTCATAAAATAGGACGGGGTATGGCATTTTCACTATTATTCACTATTAGTTAGTGGCTCATTTGTTTGGGATGTAGCAGAAGTGTAGTTGTTAGTTGATCGATTTTTTCAAATTCTTCGAAGCATTGTTAACAAACGCAATGGACAACAATTTAAGTTACTGCAGTCTACGAATGTGGATTTATACGGGAAAATTTAAATTTCTGAAATTTGGACAATTTGTATAGGTGATATCAGAAAGTTTGGGTCGATATGTAGCCCATTTATAATCCCCGGCTTTGATCTGGAAAAATACTATATTACGCCAAGTATAGTCAAGTTCAGTTAAGATTTGCGGCCACTATCGTATCGACCAGCTTGCCAGTCAACCACAAATTTAGCCAGGCAGACGAAAATCGCTCAATCGACTTAAAAATCATGGAACACATTTGGTCAAAATATACTTGGAACCTTAGACGTTTCCTTTTAAATCTTGCAGTCTTGACCATATCAAAATATTCCCTGGGGTGAAGGTATAATCATTCCTTCGGATGAAGGTGCAAACATCACATATTTGGAGCAAAGTTATAAATTTTTGAGAACATTTGGTTTCAAAATACGATGTGGCAAGAAAAATTTGCATGCGGTGAACTCCTGACATGTGATGGCATGTGGCATGTTAGCCGACTTTAACATTTGTTGTATCTCCTATTTTCAATTTATTTTGTTTCGTATTTTCTATTATTCAAATCTATTCCATATGCTTTTCTTTGTTATAAACGAATTGTGTTCCTGAAAGCCTTTACTAGCCTCCGCACCAGCAACTTAGTACTGCTTTATCAACACTTCTCCATTGCCATTTACATACATATTACACGTGTAAACAGTTTTTTCATAATTTTATATGAAACATTGAGGTTAGGACGGAAAGTTAGCGAAAATTTGATTTGTCGCTTTGCTGAGCACGAAGACTCTTAATCAAAACAAAGCTGGATGCAACGAATAAAGCGACACTTTTAGTATAAAGGTAAACAAGAACGCAAGTACAATCAAGTGAACTTGTGGAAAGTTAGACAGTTATATTACATTATAAACGGTCATGGCAGATTATATGAAACCTTCATTACTGTAGCTGATAGAAGAGGGAAAGTTTAAGTCCAGACCTCATATTATATGTTGGTTGCATCCAAACATAGTAAATATACTATGTTAAATATAATATAATGTAAAAATTAAATTTGTGTAAATGAATTCGACCAAATAAATCATATGTTAAAAATATAATCCAAGTTCAATGAAAACTTATGGAGGCGAATAAAATAAACGTTCACATATTGGCCAACATGGTCTATTTTAAACAGAATTCGTCTAGGAGATTGTCAAGTTATATACTCAAATTATAGTTCTACAAAAACTACGACCTCTGATAGAGCCAATTTTTATGGATGCAATTGTAAAATCTGTTATTTATAATTCGATCATTGATGCCAAATTATCATATTAAGCTAAAATATTGGATTAGATTCTGGACCACATATCAAGATAGGCACGACTAGGGGGATTGGTACAGTTGGATTTTTGTTCGCGAAAGGTTTTATCATCGCTTGCATTAATCGCCTGCTGAGCCCATAGTAGTATCTGTTTGCAGGCGATAATCTTCTACTAATATTAGTTTTTGCAAAGCTATAGTTGCCATCGTTCACATAATGTGCAAAAACGGATAGAGCCTTTGTTCGTCAAAACAAATAATATTGCATATCCATATTATTTGTTTTGACGAACAAAGGCCCTATCCGTACCATTTTGTAGTTATCGGCCAAAGATGCCTGTATCACTAGCATACGCAAGTAACGAAAGTCGCGTTGATAGCAGCTGTCCTCATGATGTCCCACAAAAATGTATTAAAGAGGCAGCACGATTGGTTGTCGTCCTGTCTAAATTCTGGCTTCGTATAAAGTAGTTGACTAAGGTTTTTTACTAATTAATTAATTTTTACTGAAGACTCTATGCCAGTTAATATCATCCTGCAAGGACGAATTATCTTCTAAGGATTTCCAAACTTGGCTGTGGCTTCAAAAACTTTCACCGCATCGGGCTTTCAAAGTTTTGCTCTACTGTGAATATTTGTGTCAATTTTGGATTTATCAGGTCAGAAGCCGCACTGATAAGATCCAATCAAAGGCTATAGTAGATACGTACCTTATTATCGTTTTTTTAATGCAGGACGTAACATACTCAAATTTTAAACATCGGGCACGCATCCCTTAAGCTAAGTTTTATTAAGCTGATTACAAGCTCTTCTCCACCACCTTAATCACCTCATCCGCTTACCGTCAGAGCACGAAGCTTTGCTGTTCTTAAACAATAGTACCGCTTTTCGGGCTCAGCGCTGAGTAATCTTCGTCATAGTCGATAATTGATTTTGTTATTCTCTCCATTCTCTTCTTGTATATCTTCACAGGAGATAACCTTTGCATAACCTTTAATTTTTACTCTTTGGTAAAATTTTTGGGTTTCATTTCTATCCATACATCTTTCGATATCCTTGCTGCTCCGCTTTTTCCACAGCCATTCGTTCCATTTAAAAAGCCGCACGGTAAAATTGGCATTATTGTGAATTACAACAAACTTTGCGGTTCCATGTCATAGAATTAGGAAGCAAATTAAAAAACAATTTACATGTAATTAGGAAAATTACTCAAAATTCGATTTTAGCCCACGGGATGAGTGATTTTGTTTAGGATACCAAGCGTGCAACTTTCGTTAATATCAGCAAAATTCTTTTATCATTAAGGTCATCAAAATGATAGCAGGTGTAGAATTTGAAATTACATTGAGAGAGGAGGATTAACACAATCTTGCAGATACACGCTGCTCATTTATGTCTGAGCAATTTAAAAGAAAGTGTCTTCCCAATTACCATCAATATTTAAGCACTCCAGTTTTGTAAAAAAAATGAATGACATTAAACTGTTTATCTTCGAGGAGTGACAGTGTTTGGTATATTAGAAGTTGTCGACCACAATATGACACCATAATTTGAAAACAAATTGTTTAGAAATATTCCAATTCACGTGTAACATGTCGACACTGGTATTATCAAGCATTTGCATTCGCCAATGCACTCGCATTTATATTCGACGAACACATTATTTTCATGCGCGGGGATGAATTGTTCCGTTGCTAACAATGTCAGCCATTGTCATTGTAAGAAGCGAATACTATTCGAATGGAGCAAATTATACTCTTGCAGGGAGGCAGCGACAAGTCGATTTGTGGTTTATTTCAAATCTACTGATGCCGAAGGACGACAATTGCAACTAAGTAGAGATTGTCACAAGTTGAGGCAAAATATTGAAATTTTACCAACTTAAATTTTAGATTTTGTCACTTTGCAATTTATTCTGTTTCGACGAATATTGAGCAAATACAGTGGCGCTTTTTTTTGTAATTCCACTTTAGATCTCGATATTTCTTCTCTGTGTGTTCTATTTGAACAAAAACTTATTGAATGCAAATTTTCGAGAGGGGGACGAGCGTGGTTGTACTTGTACTTGCATGTGGGAACACAAAGCTTCGTTAGTTGATCAGAAAGTTGCTGGTGCTGGCTGCGGTGATGGTGACAGTAACAGCAAACTAGAGTAGCAGCAGTAGAGGCTATGAGGATATTCGCTGCACGATTCGGGAACATAAAATATGCACAACAGAAAAAGAGCATTGGATTTAAGCGTAAAGCAAACACAGTCACAACTATTGGCTTGAAATGTAAACCAGGATACTGTGGTACAACAGTAGCAGTTTCAAGTTAACCGGTAAGAATTTTGAAGGAAGGCAAATTTGCAAAATAGCACCCAAATAAAAGAGTTTTTGCATGGTTAAATCAAAGTACAGGGTTATCCATTTAGTGGCTAAACACCTGTCATCTGAAATGTTATTTATTTAGTGAAAGGTTTACCATTTGCGAATATGGATCGTTTAACAACCGAAGAACTTCAGGACTGCGCATCATAGCAATGTACGCACTGCCGAAATATCGCTTATGTTAGTGAAAGTTGGCGGATAAATCGAATTTTAATTCAGAGCGAGAATTTCAATTTTTGGCCTGCAATTGAAGATTATGAACTGGACGATATGTGTTTTCAACAAGACGGTGCCACGAGCTACCCAACAAGGCCGATTTTGGCGTTATTGCATGAGAAGTTTCCAGAAAGCGTAATTTCACATTTTGGCGACGTCAATTGGCTATCAAGATCATGCGATTTGACGCCGCTAAACTTGTTTTGTAAGGGCCTCGTCAAAAACCGTGTTTACAAGGATTATCCCCAAACGTTGGAGCATTTCAAGACCAACATTCGTCAAGTTATCGCCGTGATACCGTCCGAAATGTGCGAAAAAGTGATCGAAAACCACCTGAAAAGAATCCACTGCTGCAACCAATCCAGAGGCGGTTATTTAAATGACGGAAAGGCAGTCAGCGCAATACTCACCGTCCGATGATAGTGAAACTACGTTAGTTCAAGAAAACAAAAATGTGTATTATTATCGAATTAGTGTAAGTATTGTACGATAGGAATTTATGTTAATGTGGAGTGTCAGCAAAAAAAAAACAAGTTTAGACCAATATTAATTTTCGGTTTTGTTAAAATGTTGTTGGAGATTCCTTGAAGATGCAATTCACACAATTGTGAAATATTGGAAATAAATAAAACTATTTGTTAAAACCAAGATCTCGAGCTTAAACATAACAAAAATTTATCTGTTATTTTGGTTCGTTATTCGTTTTTAGATCGTGTTTCTATTAGCAATTATTTATTATTGATAATAGATAATATTATTCAAATCCTGCAAATTTGATTATATTGACAGCTGGCTGGATGGAAAGCTATTTCGGTAAATTCCATCATCAGCGCTCTTGGCTGTTTGTGCTTTCTCGAACATCATCATAACATTAAGAGTCTAAAACATTACAAAACAATTGAGAAGTTTTACCCACTGCACAGTGTGGTAGATCACAAATTTAACTGGACAAAATTAATAAATTGCGTAGCGTTCGCTTCTCTTATGTATTAAACAAAAAATGAGTTCACTTTTATAAATGATTGTAAAAAACCAACTTTATTTTTTAGAAAAAAGTGTTTTTTTAGTAAAATGACGCAAAAAGTAAATAGTTTACACCGTCAGAAAAAAATATATTTTTAAGATAAAAGATTGGTTTCTTAAATACATGTTCTGAGGTTATTTCTAGTTATATATACTAATTTTTAGTATTAAAATAATTTTAATATTTTTAATAAATATTTAATAGTAATTGTTTCATTCACTTGTTTTTGCTTTATTACATTAATAATACATACAAAGCACATAAATACACATAGAGATTTTAATTTAGTCAATTTCATATGCATCGTTAAAAGATTCTTCTTCCTTGAAAGCATCAACAGATAATAATGAAAGA
>JAHXMU010000549.1:507830-552228 GCA_019455685.1 Philornis downsi
GTGGTCTTGTGGAAGGACAGACTCGCTGTCTCGCGATTAAGGCGAATATTTTTATCACATTTATGCGCATGCGGCGTTAAAACTGTTCGTTAAGATTTTAGTACCAAAGTCAAAAGGGAATGCGAAGTATCGCCTTATCGGACACACAAAGCCAAGCTCAAAGAAACTTGAATATTAAAATTAGAGAAAACAGATGAATCATACGGTAACGGGTGGTTGGCATGTTTCTTGTATAATGGGTAGCGATGATGCCTTGAGTGTGGAAAATGGCCCTCAAAAGACCCAGTGCGATGAAGAGTTGCATTGCATTGCATTTGATGAAATGGGTCTGCACACAATGCAACGCTTGAGCCAATTGTAACGCGTGCAGTAGCTAAGCGAGTGAGTGAGTTTAAAATCGAGGTAGTGCGGAACAGGAACAAGGATGAAGTTGAAATTTCCGGCACGGCCTAAGAATGACAAATCCACGGTTGTCGGTGCCGGAAAAAATTTGTGAAGCTATAGCTTAATTTGGTATCCTTGCGAATTTTGAGGTCGCTGCAGTGGAAATATGCAAATATCCTGCTAAGCCGGAAACGAGAATTTAGACAGAGTGATGGCTTATTGTGCGATCCCTTCCGCACATGCAAAGATTATAATAAGGAAGATTGCAGCAAGCACGACTGGCAAACAAAACCCATATAGTATTTGTGTTAATTGATGATAGTCGTTATTGGGCTTCTCCATCATTGAGATGCAACCGGCAAAAAGGGATTTGACTGAAAACAAAGTCAAAATCAAGTTTTTTCTCAAGGAGCAAACGCTAAAAGAACGTTGAGGGCAAAAATTCTGAAGCGGTAGATGAGTTCATCTATTTTGAATTCACTGTCAGTAAAATGAATCATGAAAGTTTGGAAATTAAGAGAAAATCATTTCTTGTGAAAAAAGGCCACTAGGGGCTAAGCATGCGACTTGGCGTCAGAGACCTGGGTTATGATACAAGCGCATGAATCTGTTGCATCCATCGTCTTTAATGGAGGATATTGGTAGCTCTGCACTGATAATGCAAAATAGAGCGATTCCTTTGGAAAGCAATCCAACAGAAAAGCCAGAAGGGAGTAATCGAAACTTCAGTGGAAGGTCCAGGTTTCTGATGTACTATCAAGACCTCCCGTGATTAACTGGCAGAGAAGAACTTGGAAGAGATGAAATAATCCTGCAACAATCATATTGCATGCATATATCCATATTTTTGGTCCAATATATGTTTACCTAATCTACTGAAGCGTAAATAAAAGTATAAACTGCGGAAAACTGAACAAAGTTTCAACTGTGGATAACAGTATAGCTTCTATCGAAAAATTGTCTACATCAAGCGTATAATCAAATTTTATAACTTTGTGAAGACTTTCGGCGTCTCTCGCTGCCTATTCTGAGATTCTTTATGTCCCGTGCTAACCACTGTATCGTATTCAAAAATACAATTCTACGTTTAGAGTAAGTAAAGCTTTGCCTTTCAGCATTCTGAAAATTGTAGTTTGCATACAAATTCAAACCAATTGCTCTAAACGAACAACGCATTGGAGGGGGACGGGAGTTCCTATGTGCGTCGGCCAAAGAGTGGGACTATTTGTAGAGTTCTTACAGCAAAAAAGACAAAATTGTTGATTTTAGTATATGTTGAACTGTTGGAATGGCTGCTTTCATGGGCTGCCGGGTGGGCGTTTCGCACAAGTCCTGTTTTTGTGATTTGGTTGCATTTCTTGTCGAACGAAATGTCGTCAAATTTACAATGATCAAAATCAGTGAGTGAAATATGCAGTTGGTTCTTAAAAAGAAGAGGAGAAGACGGAGCTTTTAGTGCATCGCACGAACAACTACATCGCAATTTTGTTGGGAATGTGTTTGCTTCGTCTGTATATGTATGAGCCAGCTAGTTTACGTGTAGTGAAGTCGACTTTACTTTCGTAGCGCGTACATTTATTTCATTTCTCTGCTCCATTTTCGGGGGAGACGGGCGGACGGTTCAGGTTTGTTTTTCATCTGAATTTTGATTTGAGCTCGGTTGCAATAACTAAAATGTTTTGATGATCTCATTCCTAGTTAGCATTGTCGATTTGGTCTCTTTGAATTGTCATAGAAATTTAAGTATTAAAGTTTCTGTGTTGTTGCGGATTAGAGTCAAGGTAATTATATCAGAATTCGTAGTCATATTGCAATATGTGTCGTTATTCCATCGTAGGAAATAATGTTACTAATTTAAATTTAATGTTTTTATCTTTCTTTTACAGCGTTTTTGTTTTTGCACCAATGCTACTGATTACCGAATTATTAGGTGTCGTACATCATGGTCATTTGGTGAAATGGGTGATGAATACGCCGTATTTCGACTTACAAAAAAAGGACTAAATTTGAGTCAAACGAATTCAAATTAAGCAAAATTGATCTCAACCTTACCCAAAACAACTAAGGAAATTATTTGTGGAAGTTTGCGTACTTATTTTAACTACGTAATTTAATTTAATTTAATTAATTTTATCAATTTAAGTTTCACTTGCTCGTTTCAAGTAAAGTTTACTAGTATTTATTAGATTTGTACACTTGTTTTGAGTTTGCTTAAATGTTTTCAACTCAAATTCAATACGATTTTTTTTAGTGTACCCGCGATGTCTACATTCTTTATGGCTGATACCACCGCTATTTACGAACTGTGATAAATAGAATGATAGACCGATTTTGTAACTACCTGGAACCAATACCGATCACTGCTCTGGACATAAAATTAAAATGGCTCTGGAATATTTTGGCGTTAAAGTAATAGTATAACGCCAAAAAAAAAAAATAAAATAATAGTATGTACTCCCTCCCGAAAGAATGAAAGTATATATCATTTGATATGATAAAAATGCTAAATCAAGAAGGAAGCGTCTAAATGCCAAATATCTTCTGGCCAAATGTGTTTTATGACTTGTTGATTGAGTGACGTCCGTCTGACTGTCTGGTTGGCTGACTGGTAGACGATAAAAAAAAACCGCGAGTAACGCCGCCCATTCGAGTACCACTTATACAAATTGATCGAACCCTAATTTGTAGGCTGGAGTTAGTAAATGAAAAAATGTAAAAGAAATTGATCCCGCCATTTCTGTTATCTCCCATACAAGTTACCAAATTCAATTTTGATATTCCCAGGTGTATATCTATAACTCAATTGCTATAAATCAACAATTAACCGATTTTGCAAAAATCAATGCATTAGTCAAGTTCAGTAAATTAGAATCACGATTGTTTCACTGTGAGTTAATATACAATATTTGCTGATAACATGTTAATATACAATATTTGCGGGCAATCCGCACATCATTGCAGCATAAAAAATGGATGAAAGTATGTGTACGTTCTTCTCCTTAGGTGGCTACTGGAATAGACATCCTTATCTATTATACGCCGCCCGTAGAAAATAATTCCAAGCGCTTTGATCTTCTGCGCTTCTCTTCCAATTCGTCACACAAAGCTTCGACTGTATTTCAAAGGCCTGATCCTTCTGGGTCATATAACAAGACAGGTAGAACCAACGTCTGGTACAGTCGGATTTTTGTTTGTCGTGAGAGGGCTTTATCATTGAATCGTTTGCTTAGCCTATAGTAACATCTGTTAGCAAGCAATAGTCTCCTCTTCATCTCCATGACGGCACCATTCGGTTTGTTTACAGCGGAACCGAGGTAGATGAATTCTTCCACCACTTCAAATTGTTTTGTCCTCGTTTACCACCAGACCCATTTTCGCTGCTTTCTTCTCGATGCTTGAGAAAGCTGCAGTAACATCTCGCATTTTTCGCCCAATAATGTCTATATCATCTGCACATGCGAGTAACATATGTCTTTTATTAAAGATGGTACCAGTCGTGTTAAGTGCAACTTTCCTCATAATCATCTCCTATAGTACGTTGAATAGGTCGCATGACAGACTATCGCACTGCCTAAATCCTCGTTTGGTGTAAAAGGACTCGCCTCGATCTTTGCCTGTCTTTACTGAAGACTTCGTATCAGTCAGCGTCATGCTACGAAGACGTATAAGATTCTCAGGAATTCCAAACTTGGACATGGCCTCATGCAGTTTTTGCCGTATCGGGCTATCGAAGGCAGCTTTATAATCGACGAAAAGATGGTACGTGTCGATTTGTTTTTCTTGGGTCTTCTCTATAATTTGCCGTTGTGTGAATATCTGGTCAGTTGTTGATTTACCAGGTCTAAAGCCACACTGATAAGGTCCAATCAGGTCAGTTAGAAACGGCTTTAGTCTTTCACATGTCACATTTGACAGGGCCTAATAGGCAATGAGTAATAGACCGCGATAGTTTTTACAAACACTTGGATCGCCTTTTTTTAACTCAGGACAGTAGACTCAAATTCCAATCATCGGCCACGTTTTCTTCGAGCTCTGATAGCTTTCTTTGACAGCTCTGGTGGCAGGCCATCAGCTCCCGCAGGTTTGTTGCTTTTAGGCCACAATACTGCGGTTCTGATCTATGTTTGTTTGGATGATTTCCTCAATCGTGCTGCCATCCGAAACCAAGAGCTTATAAAAATGTTCTCTCCATAGTTGCAGCACATTCTGCGCATCTGTGGCCAGATTTCCCTCTCTATCCTTACAAGAGGAGAACCCTGTTCCATACCCTGTACTTCATACCTTTTGGCAGAATTTTCGGGCTTCACCTCTATCCCTGCACCTTTCCACAACCGCTTCTTTCACCTAAAGAGTTGGTGCGCTTCTCTTCTCTTCTTCTTGTATCGTTCCCTAACTGCACGCGTTACAATTGGCTGCAACGTTGCCCTGTATGCAGCATCCTTTTCCTCAGACACTATGCGACATTCTTCGTCGTACCAGGGCCTGTCTGAGCGCGGTTTCACATACCCAAGTATGGGTTTTGCAGCAGTTGTAATAGAATGCGCAATATGTTGCCACTGTGCGTCAGGAACATCAGGATCAGGGGAGTTTAGTTGTAGTAGTTGTGAGAGTTTGGTAGAGCAGGCTGTGACTATCTCAAGGGTATGCGACGTCGAACTTCCTTTATGCCTAGTTACGAACATTTTTCCATAACACTAGAAGCATGTCTTCCGTCAATTACCACATGATCAATCTAATTCCTAGTATTGTGATCAGGAGATAGCCACGTCACCTTGTGGACGTCTTTATGCGGGAATTTGGTTCCACTTACCATATTACGTGCCGCAGTGAACGAAACCAGTCTAAACCCGTTTCCGGAGGTGGGGGTACGTTTCATTAGTTTCTTCGGTATTTTCATGGTAATTTAAATTTAAGATGAGCGGCTTATCAGGTCACTGCAACCGATTCTAGTATTGGGGCTGCCATGGACCACGGGTGAGTTGAGTTTCAGTAACAGAAGTTGCCTACTGTTAGCATGCCATTTAGGTTTCTCAACTAGTCGCCTTCTCACTTTAGCTACCATCAAACGGATGTCTGATGGCATTACCAGGGAATACTTGGCCGAAGGTCGGAAGTCGTGAGCTGCTTGGGAAATTCTGCACAGGGATCTGGTTACTACCAAGTGAATAACAATCATAAGGCCCAACTTTGAACTTTCCCCACTCCCCATTCAGTAAGTTAGACTGAAATTTATGTACTAACTTTGTTCTACCCAGAGTATACAGATACCTGATTTATTCAGCAGGTTTCTCTCATATATTCGAGAGAACTGAGTATTTAAATGTTCGATTTCGAGATTTGATCGAATTTACGCAATGGGGAAAATTGAGGAACTAGTCTCAAATAATATTATATGATTTAAGGAAAAAACCTTTCTTTGAAAGAAATTCTTTTAAATAAATTTCTTCATAAAAAGTATATGCATTCTTTAATTAAAAGTTGCAACAACGTTATCTTAACTAACATAAGTTACTTCCTTAGAGAAAAGTTCCACTAAATAAACTTTCCTGTTAATAAAAAGGATTATCTGAAACACAAGTTTCCAGGTTTCCAGAAATGATTAAGTTTCGTCACCTGACTATACTTATCATAAAATAATCACGTTTGTATGTGAAAATTTCTTCCAACAAGTTTAAAATTTGTAAAGAGTAGTCAAGACACTCGCTGCAAATATTTTTTAATTTCTTCAAGGAAATCAACTCAGTTTTAAAACGTTTGTTAAATAAACTTTTCTAAAAAAATAATTAAATTTTATAAAGAGTAATGGGTTTGACAAAATTGTTCATAAGGAAGTCAGTTTTCCTCAAGAAAATTTTATCTTTTCGAACTTTTCAATTTTTAAGAAATGTTCACTTTTTTCGTAGGAAATTTCTATTAATAAAATTTTAAATGCAATTAATATCTATAAACATTTTACCTAATATTTTTCGAAGAATCTTAATCTCTTGTTGGAATTTTTCCTTCGTAATACTTTATTAAGAGAATTTTGTTTAAAAATAAATAAGTTTTAGTTAAGAATTAATCATTACTTTCCTCAAGGAGAGTATTTAAGTAAATCAACCTCTTAACTGTTTTCTTCCAAATATTTTTTTAAGAATAAACTAAAGTTGTAATAAGTAAATAATTTTTTTGGAAAGAAATTAATTCCATCATTTTTGCTCAAAGAATATTTAAATTTATTTGTCCCGATAATTAATTTTAATCTACGGTCTAAGTTCAATGATATTCTGCCATCCTTCAGGAACCTTTTTCACCTAGCAAAATAATAAAACAACAGAGTTTTTAGTTCTTTATCTATTGAGGGACTTTCCGCTCAAAAAACTTTACAGATTCCGAAGTAAATAAAAATACGGAGATCCCAAATTAGAACAATAAATTATCTCCCCTCCAAGCCCCAATATTTTTTGCCGAGTCCGTAAAGATGCGTGAGGCTTTGCGTTGCCGTCAATGTTTTTTCAAATTCCGTCAATCAATGTGTATAAAATTGGCGTCTAAAACTAATAGACCGATCATCATGACTTTTTCACAGTGTATTTATGTCTCCCAGGAAGGAATCATAGAATATATTAGGTCTTGATTCGACAAAAAACGATTTTATATGGCCATATCAATAAACTAAGATACTAGAGGTATGCAAAACAGATCTGATGTGCATGCTATTGGGTTAAAAATCGTTATAAAGATTTAACAGTAGATTTTTATCAATCTTGAAATTGTCAGATTGGAAAAAGGGCATGGCATCGCCCACTCAACTTAACGTTTTGAACTATCGATCAAAAAGCGGTGGTGCTCCGCTTGTTTTTAAAATTCTTTTGTTGTGGTCAACCAACCATCTGATCGTCATAAAAATTTAACGATATGTTACTATAAATCACAAAATTGCCATATGCTGTATTTGGTAAATCTAGGAAAAAAGGGAGTGGCACTTCCCACGCAGCTTAACATAGCAAGGCATTATCTCATGAACTACTGGAGATGCAAAATCCGATTTGACATGTTTGGTATTGATATAGAAAAATATATATCTGAGCAAAAAGTGAATTGTGGCACACCACATTGTCTTAGAAATTTAGCAGCAAGTTATTATCCATCACGAAACTTACATATGCTATGTTGGTATAAAATAGGAAAAAGAGTTGTGGAACCGTCTATACGAATTAAGATTTTGAATGGGTGTATGCCATGAACTATATGAGATTCACAGATGACATTTTATATACATGCTATTGGCAACGACTGAAAAATGTGTCAGAAAATATTGGGCGATGTCACGCCCTTTCAAATAATCCGTATTATCATACTACACAAAAGTTTAAAAGCCTTATTTCATAAACTGTGAGGGATAAATACGAGTATTAGGGATATTGCACATATGATATTGGCGTAGAAAAAATAAGCCTTAGGCCTATAAGTTTGGAGCGAAATCTGTAAAATTTAATGGTATTAAATCGATCAAACTAGATGTATTTGAAAATTCAACTCAGATGTGTAATTGAAAATTCAACTCATGTTATATTTTAGTTAGGGAGAGAGACTTTCTACGGTTATAGGATATATTTCTCTGTATTTTCGCGATCAGAAATGTGTCTTACTCGATGAATGAACACTATGTGGCAAAAAATATCCTTTCGTGCTTCCACATTTACAATGTGATTTAAAAGTAATCTGGTCTCTGAAAATGAAACTTGAAATGTTAGCTGTGTAATGTAATAACATGCAATTTAAGTAGTTGAGCCAAATCACTTCGAGAAATTACAAAAGCACCATCTACGAGGCTAGCTGACCTGACGTATAGATTGTGCCTGCAGTTTGAAAAAAATTAATTTGGTGAAAAGTGGCAACGTATGACACATATGCTTTAAGTTTCAAGGCCCCACGTTGATTGTTATTTTTATTTGAGTCATCAAAAGTAAATGATGTCAGTGCATTTGTAAACCTGGAAAAAAATTGGTCATCGTAATGTAATTCAATATTTCCATTTGGAAGATCTCAGTCCAACCAATATTTAAGCCGAGATAGATTCTAGCCTGGGGGAGCCAGCTCCCCCGTCTACGACTGTAAAATGTTGGGTACCAGAGTTTAAACGAAGCCACAAATGGTATTGAATGATTGTCAGCTGAAATGATAGACATTTCAAAAAGTGGTATACATCGTGTATTGACTGAAGATTTGAAGATGAGAAAGCTATGTGCAAGATGGGTGCCGAGCTTGCTTTCAATAGAGTAAAAATAGCGTCGTCTAGATGTTTTAGTAGAGTGCTTGACGATGTTTCACCGCAATAAAGCCGAATTTTTGCGTCGATTTATAGGATGAGACATGAGTCCACCGTATCACACCCAAGACGAATGAACACATGATAGAATCGTGTCCAAAGAAGGCGAAGACGGTTCCATCTGCAGGCAACGTCATGACGTCTGTTTTTTTGGGCGTGCATGGGGTTGTTTTTATTGATTATCTTCAGAAATGAAAAACCATCAATCTAATCTATTGCAGCGTTAGATGCAACAATGAAAAGATGCCTATTTTAAGGAGTTTGACAGTTCTTACTATAAACAGGAGTATCACTGGAAAATGTATATCGAGCCAAAAGGGGATTATGTTGAAAAATAAAGACAATGTTCATCAATTTTTTTAAGGGCGCCCTCGTATGTGAAAAAATCGAAATTACTTCCTTACCATCTCAATTGGACTATCTTAAAGAGTAGCGCCATTATTTTATTAAGGATATTAATAAGAAACTACATTAAAGGCATTAGTCTGTAAAATAAGTTACATTATTGAAATAATTATTACAGAAAGAAGAATATTTAGTTGCTGACATTTAAATGTATCTTTCATATAACGGACCCATAACTGCATTTCTAAAGGAATTAATGTAGACTTAATTCGAATTTTAGAATTATGATAGATAATTAGATCGTTTTGTAAGACCAAAAATATTTGTCCATATTTCCATAAGGAACATAGTTATAACTAAAAAGGCCTTTTGCGAATTTGAAACAGCGAATGATTTTACGTCATAATATGCTCGATAATAATTATGTATGTGTCTATGTGTCTTTTTTGTTACCATTTCATTTTCAAATATGCAAATGTGATATCGAACATATTGGGACGTACATTACTCCCACTTTAGTGTTGGAAATCGACAAAGCGACTTTTTCCTGTTCCCAAGACTGAAGAGACCCATGAAAGGACGGCGTTCTGCAACTATTGAGGAAATATAAACCGAATCACCGAACACGTAAAACAATTGTCATATCTATGCCTCTCACAAACAAACTATAGCATGGATAAAACTGTCAACATATCTTCGGGACGAGTGTACCAACATAAAAAAAATAATAATTGTAAGTCGAAATAATTGTAAGTCTTATTTTTTGAACAATCCTCGTATATTATATATATTCATATATATTATATATATTTTCGTTTCAGGTTTTTGAAATGAGATATTTATTTTATTACATTTCGATAGAGAAACAAAATCAATTAGTTTATAATTTACTTTTAGGTAAAAAAAGAATCAATGTATGAGGTGAGCTATTGTTTCAAATATGAATCAGACGCAAATATCTAATATACTTCAAATAAATTTGAAATATCAACACCGGAAAGAAAGTGAATCTACGTGATTTTCAGCGATTTTCGGCGTACGAAATTCCATTTGCAGTACAAAATTTGAGACAAATTGTGGCAACTTAGTGACAAAAAGAATTTTGATAATCTATTTAAACGGGCTTTTTAAAAGGATCAATTCCCTGCGCAGAGCGTAACCATGCGTGAATGTTGCATTAATCAATTTCCCAGCTTTTAAAAATGCAAAAAGACTTAATACTATCAGAAAATTCAATTTCTAGTAACTGATTGTCGCAAATAATATATTTCACAAGTCTTAGAATAATTTTTATGTATAGATAGTTATTTATCATATTGTTATTACAAATCAAAACCGACCCAGATTATGAAGAAGAAAATTCATTGATTAAAAACAAAAATTATATTCTTAATGTTTTCAGCTTTTAGTGAATCCTATTACCTATAGTAGTTATATCGTAATTGTTTCCGCTAAATTACACTTTTCCCCAATATTTTTTTTTGCTATGAAATTATGTTTTGAAGAGACCAATCGGACGTTAGCTGGTGTGAGTATTTAATCACGTGTGATATTGTCATTTATGCTATTTGCTCTTCCACAAATATAACCGCCCGTTCACAAACACATACCCTTATTATTTACACAGTAACAAATAAGGAATCCGAAATCGAATTGCCTTGAGCCAATTCATTTTATAGCAAATCCCTCAATATACAATTGACGGCAAAAAGGACATCATCGCTCGTTTACTCGCATTGCTATCCGCTTAAGCTGCACGTAAAAAATCTTTACGCTGTGTAAAATCGTACTTGAAGTGTAAACAAGAGCAAATCGTAGCCCAGGGATACAACAAATCATCTCATACCAATAAGGTCGAACATTATTAGGCGGAATCCGTCGCTGGAAGGCCGGGTCTCATTTTTGTCTTCATATTCTGTCTTTGCCAATTCGCATGGTCAACGCATAGGAGGTTTGTATAGAATGACAGTATTTGCTTTTACACAGGATGTATGTGATTTAAATAGTTCAAGCGAAACGACAAATAAAAATTCGTTATTTCTCAAATCTGGTCATATGAGTAATAATTTGAGGAAAAAAGCATATGGAGTTTGGTACACCACATTGTATTTATTTTGGTCCGTGGACATTTCAATAAGCGTGAAATCGACAACATTGCCAAAGGTAAACACAATAGAAGACCAGTACTGAAATTTCAGTTAGGTGAACTTTTATACAACGTTCTTTTGCGTTGCAACAGAAGTGTGAGTATTGCCAGAAGGGGTGTCATTGCTTCGGGTGAAAGTACACTCTGAACTAAAGCACAACAGAAGAAGCAAAATTGTGATTTTTCGAATCCCTCCGTATGGGATATGTAGCTGGTACAAATTTTTACTAAATCGGCTATTTTGTATGTGTGGTACTCTAAGGGACGTGTCTGTGCAGTCTATGTTCATTCATAGTACTAAGTGCCTGATGCTGGATCAATTGTACTGAATATAGTGCAATTGAGTGGATGGTGCTAATCAAAGAATACATAAGTTAAATAAAGTAATTTGTATTGGAAGTACCAGAGATGGCGCAGATGTTTGGTCTCACAATTTACTCTGCATTATAACGCAATATAATTGATAAGAATTTAATTGACTTCAATCTAAATGGAAAATTTAATTTCAATTTCTATGGGGTTTTCTTCTTTCGGTTTCATTTCTTTTTATAGAGAATTACAATGAAATGAAATTGACAAATATCTAGACTACTACAGTCTACTATCCAGAAATAACGGAGCAATGACTGAATTTTGAAAAATCTGTCAAATTGGAAATCGGCTTCGTTTTCACTCTGCTGACGAAACGTTGATATATCAAACGTTGAACGTGTATCAAATTTGATTAAATTTAGTGCAACTGCGTAAAATATATAAACCTATGAATAAATGGTAATAAACATGAAGATATCAATCTAAGAATAAGTAATAAATTGGTCAATTTTTTAAAATTTTCCCAAACATTATAAAACAATGTAATGGACAAATAATTTAGTTTACTGCAGGTAAGAAGTTACAAGGGTGAAATTAATTTTCGGAAAATCGATGTATTTGTCTGGGAGGTACTAGAATGGGTGAGCCGATATAGCCCATTTACAATCCCCAGGTACAATAAAGCAATTTATAAGGCTGTGCTCAATTTTAAGAAGTTTCAAAAAGATTTATGGCAATTATAGTATCCACTAGCCAGTCAGACATACAGACGGGTATCGATCAATTGAATTAAAAAGAAGTCATGAAACGTATTTGGTCAGCGGCTACTTAGCAGTTTAAAGGATTCTTTCTAAGTTTTACGTTCTTAGCAGTGTCAAATGTTCATTTTCATATCATTATGAATTTGCAGATTTGTTTTGTTCTTGGGATAAGGCCATCTTAATTGTGATGATGAGGTCCCCTTAAGTGCAAAGCGTTATTGCAATCAACATATGGTCAAATATTTTATTCATATTTCAATATTTATTATGTGTACAAACAGCATAACCCACCTACAGTTGGGGGTTTCCTATACATTTTTAAAATGTGCAACAGCTTCTCAAAATTTCTATTCTATTTCACCTGGTGTCTCCCATGTGCAATGAACGCAATTAAATTTGTTCCCTGGTGCTCCTGATTTATAGCATTAATTTGTAGTGCTTGGCAGAGTTAAAAAATTTCTGGCAGTTGAATTGCACTCGGTCAAATTTTGGTTTATTAACTAATGAGAATGAAAATGGGGGCATTGCTATATCGCTTCGTTTGCGGCGTTTCAATTGACAGTATTATTTTATGAGAATTCAGAAATACCTATTAAATGCTCCTTCTGACTCGCATTACAATTTTTACCAACCCATAATAACGTTGTCTGAAGGCACTTACGAGTATATGAAGATATATTTAATTCTGATCAAATTTGGCATTAGCGTTTCTTTGTCTTAAATAAATAATATTAGGCAGACGAAAACCAAAATATTAAAAAACATAAAAAAATGGGAAATTGCCAAATTAGGGAACCGAGGTTTATATAATAACTTAGCCTGTTTCGTCTCCTTTGAAATGCATATAAAGTTTTTATACGTGACTTACGAAAAAAAGAAAAACAAGTGAAAAAATATTAAAATAAAAAATAATTAAAAATTTTAAATTTATCATAAGCTTTCACAGCATTTCGACAAATTCTTTTATTAACATTTTTTGGAGAACACATTTGAAAAAATAGCATAAATTCAGAAAAATTAAAATCCCGTTAGCTTTATACAGTTGCAAAATATTGATAAAAATGTTATGATCTTTCTGCTCCGGAATTCATAATTTTCAAAATTATTCAATAGTTTAATAGTTAATTTCAGTGGCCAACTTTTCCATCTGCGACTACCCAATGTGACTGACATTGTTGTTATTGAATGGAACATACGAATGAAAGAATAAATCGGTCGTTTGTATGGAAGGAATCAGGGGAAACTCAGATCATCGGCATAGTTTTTGAAATTTTATCAAGTGTTATAGAGTATTGATACAGCATTGATGATCACTGCCTCTCTCCAGTAGATCCAGATAGTTCAATATGGTCACTTTAAATCAAAGATTACAACCTGGCAAAATATTAAGCCTTGTTAAGTTTCAAGAACTTACTACAGTTATTGTGTAACCCATCTAGTCTAAAGGGCAGACAACGCTTAGTAAACTAAAAAGGTTACGAAACATATTAGGTCAAAAGGTATTTTGATTTATTGAGCGCTTTTTTCTGATTGCTACATTTTTCCCATATCAAGTAATATATACGTTTATCTCTTCGGTATAAGGTGGAGTATACCACATTGTGCAGAAATTTCAGTCAAATAAATTGAGTCACTCGCAATTTTGCGTTGGTGTTAAAGCATGCGAAGGGCCGGGAGGGGCGGGGTAATTTTGAGTTGATATTGTGCAAATCATCCAAAATCATGAATTACTGAAGTCTTCCGATTAGAAGTTGTACAGGAATAATTGATTTTTTTCTAATCGACGATGTGGTACTCTATTTTCATCTCATTTCAGTACAACTATAAGATAGATATTGTTAAATCGTTTGCCTTTTTCCTTCTGGAACTCAGGTTCCAGTTCACTATCGGCGATTTGGGAAGAGCTTAGGCTCAATTGAGGAGGTTGGAAAACCAGGAGATCTGAATTCCTATTCGTACTCTGTATTTCACTGACTTAGGGAAACGGTATATTTTTTGGAAAAAAGAGGTTAGGGATTTACAACTTACATAATTTATTCGAAAGCTGAGGGCGGCTTGCGACGTGGTCCTGGTGGTTGTTGAACGGCAAAGAGACCCGTTCTCTTGCCGACCACAAACACGAAACCTCCGTGCACCGCTGGGTTGCCACCTATGCATCACAAATAGTGGGTTTTTTCAATTTCATGGTTGGATAGGTGGGCTTTTACATCATCTAACAATAGTATTCTATTTATCTAACAATTCAATTCGATTTAAGTTAACAGTTGTTGTTCAAATAATTAATTTTAATTCATTTTTAAAACCAATTCATTAATTAAATCTGGGGTAATTATATTAAACAGATATGAAGACAAAAATATAGATGGAACCAATTTTCAATCCTTAGATATTATTTGGCAAAATATTAGGCTATGCCAATTTTTAAGGATTTTCATAAAGATTTACGGCAGTTGGCTTGACGATTTCAGCAGAATCGTATCGATCCACCCCTATAAGAACCATTACTATGAATAATTGACTGATTTACAGAAACTCAATCCTTCGTGTGAAATATATAATTAGTAGGCTGAAGTGACCAAAACTCCTGTCCATTAACCAAATAATAATGCCCCTTTTTGCACTTCCCTTACAAATGACCGATTTAGCTCATACATTTTACTAAATTCAGTCAAATTTGGCACTCGCACAACATTTGGTAAAGTTAATTTTGAAAACACATACCCTTCTTGTACTTCCGATAAAAAATAACCGATTTACCGAAATTTAGTTCTTCGCTTTATTTTCAACTGATAATCCGAAATACTTGAAATTTTTGTTCATTGTACTGGCTTCCCTTGTTTGGAAGAAATTAGAAAATCGACCAGACAACCCCTCGCTTACGAATTGCGTACGTTAAACCATTTATACCTAGATCCATATTATTTAATCAATTTTACTTCATTTTGATCTCTATATGGCGCCAAGTACCTCCTTACTCAAAATAAGTAGACAAATTATCGGAGAATTATCCGAAAGTCGAACAATAAACCCCGTTCGCCGTTTCTTCCTCTTCTTAGGTGGCGATTGGAATAGACATCCTGAGAATTTTCCTCCCGAAAACTGCCAGTACTTGTAATGATGATTTCAGCTTAATATAAAATCTTCACAATATATTACAGTGAAGTGAAATCTTCGCTTGCTATCATTAAGTACAGTTTAATGTACTCCTCTCATTTCCTTCACGTATGTGAGAGAAACTCTTCTGAAATAGAAATAAATTTATAAGATAACAGAGAGTTTAAACCGAGTATCCACTTGCTCATACTGGTTCGAATCTACCTCAGAGTAGATTTTTTTCATTATTTAATTTCTTATTTTATAATTTTGTATGTCGAAAGTAACGGTATACGCATATGTATATATAGAAATATATATATATATATATATATATATATATATATATATATATATATATGTATACATATATATATGTATATACATATGTATATTATGTATTATATATAAAATTACTATAAATTGTATTTATAGAAGGAAGAGAGCAAGAGCTTGTTTCAATTCCAATTCTTGAAGATAGCTTAAAATGTTAGTGGTGAATATGGAGATAATCACAGTCGCATTTTTATGTTAGGTTCTTAACAATTCTGATCGCCGAGAATAGATTTTTGTTTGTTTTTTTTTTTTTTGCAATAAGGTATTCAAAGTGAACACAAGCCATAAAAAGAAAAAAATCGTAACTATTGGTGACAAGTTTTTGAGCTTTTCGAATTAAGTACAGTTGTACATTATTATAACGTGGCAATCAAATTACTATTACCACTTCAAGAAAGATTGACAGGAATTAACCTGCAATTAAATTACGCAATCATTGCTTAAATAACTGTCCAGTGACGAAATACCAACGTGGCAATCAGTCATTATCTCCAGTGCATTGCCTCGTACCGTTGTTTGTTCACTATTATCCATTTTTGGTAATCTTTCGAAAAATCTTGTGGCCTAGATGTGGAAACGATCGAACTACTAACACGGCCCAGCCATTGCTTCATTTGGAGGCAATTTGCATTATCTTACCATATTTCTATTTATGCCATTGACGGTCCGCTGAACTATTACGGCCAGATTTTCATTATTTTGCTGTTTGGCCAAAAGAACATCCCCCTCTTTTTGATTTACTGCCACCTTGAAGACAACTGTTCTAGCCGAACGACATTAAAGTGACCTGGAATCCATAGAATCCTAGGACAATCTTAATTTCTCAGGCGACTCATAACAAGATATATATTATTAAGTACGAGTGTATATGTATAGTCACTAAATAACAGCTAAGTATCATATATTTTAAAATATTTCTGTGCAAAATTTACCTCCTCTACTTGAATTTAGCAACGTTTATTGAGGCACCGACGTTCCTTATATAAACTTGCACTAACGTACATAAATCAGTATCATTTTGTGTCAATTATTAAATTAAATTAAATTATTACCATATACTTTATATATATATTTATACATTTTTTCTTTTTTCATTTTATTTCAAGAATTATTTAAATTCAATTAAATGAACAGCCATGATTTCTCTTTTCTTGGTAATTTTATAAGTAAAACTATTATTTTACGAACCTAATCTGTTTAATAAAAACTACTCTGTATTATCTTTCCTCATTATTTTAAAGACAGGTTAGAATCCTTTAGCATATACAATCTATCTGTTAAGCTTATATATATTCTGTAATTAAATACCGCTTATGAATTTTAATAACAATTAGATATTCTGTTGAAGTATCCATTTGTGTTTGCTATGTACTAGATTCAGTAACAGTATATGTGTTTCAAGTTAACAGAAATTTTAGTAAACAACTGTTTCCAATGTGGCTGTGAGTTCAAAAACGAAGTACGTTCAATTAAGCTCCTCTTAAAATGTTAATGCAATGTTTTTATGTCAGATAAATATATTTTTGTAGGAATTACGACTCTCTAAATATATCTTTTTACAGTGGATAGTGGAGTTTTTGGGATCTTACCAAATTTGGAGCCCCTAAGATCATGGAAGGGTAAGGGTTAAGAGAAGAAGGAATCTTACACCATCTAAGGAATCCATTTTTTTCTGCTTTTGGCCATAATGTGGCTTTTGATTTATTGTTATTTATAGCCAGTAACTTGCCCATGTAATGATTTATTGTCAATGTTTATCTCGGGAGACTACAATAACATAATATAATCAGCAGAGAGAGGCAGATCGAATTCTTCTACCCCATCAAAATTATAGTTGTCAACGTCCATACAGCGTCCCAAACAAGTAGACCCTTTGTTCGTTGAAAATAATAATTTTGTTTTGTCTTCGTTCAGCACCAGACGCTGGCGCTGCTTCCTTCCCGATGATTGAGAAAGCTGCAGTAACATCTCGCAGTTTTCGGCCAATAATGTCTATGTCATCTGCATATGCGAGTAGCATATAGCTTTTATTAGAGATGGTACCAGTCGTGTTAACTGCAGCTTTCCTCATAATCATCCCCAACAGTATGTTGAAAAGGTCGCACGATAGACTGTCGCCCTGCCTAAATCCTCATTTGGTGTAAAAAGACTCGCCTCGATGTTTGACTATCTTTACTGAAGACTTCGTGTCAGTCAGCGTCATCCTACAGAGACGTATAAGCTTCGTAGGAATTCAAAATTTGGATATGGCCTCATGCAGTTTTTGCCGTATCGGGCTATAAAAGGCAGCTTTATAATCGACGAAAAGGTGGCACGTGTCGATCTGTTTTTCTTGGATCTTCTCCAGAATTTGTCGTTGTGGGAATATCAGTTGTTGATTTATCAGGTCTAAAGCTACGCTGATAGGTTCCAATTAGTCAGTTAGAAACTTCTTTAGGCTTTCACATATTACACTCGACAGGACCTTATAGGTAAAAGAATGATACCGCGATAGTTTTTACATAGACTTGGATCCCCTTTTCTAAACACAGGACACAGAACACTCAAATTCCAATCATCGCGCATGTTTTTCTCGAGCCAAACCGTATTTAGGAGCTGATGCAGGCTGTTTATCAGCTCATCGCCAACAGTTTTAAACAGCTCCGCTGGCAGGCCAACATCGCCCGCAGTTTTGTTGCTCTTAAGCCGCAATACTGCTGTTCTGATTTCTGTTTGGCTCAAAGCTACGCAATTTATGTCACCGTCCTCACTCGCGCTACCATTGGGAACTAAGAGCTTATAAAAATGTTCTCTCTATAGTTGCAGCACATTCTGCGTATCTCTGACCAAATTTCCCTCGCTATCCTTACAGGAGTGGAGCCCTGTTCAATACCCTGTATTTCTTATCTTTTGGTAGAATTTTCGGTCTACACCTCTACCCCTGTACCTTTCCATAACCGCTTCTTCCGCCTAAAGAGTTGTTGCGTCTCTCTTCTCTTCTCCTTGTATCGTTGCCCTGTAAACAGCATCCTTTTCCTCAGACACTGCGCGACAATATTCGTCGTATCAGGGCCTGTCTGAGCGCTGTTTCACATAACCAAGTATGGTTTTTGCAGAAGTTGTAATATAATGCCCAATATGTGGCCACCGTGCGTCAGGAACATCAGGATCAGGGGCGCTTAGTTGTAGTAGTTGTGAAAGTTTGGTGGTGTACACTGTGGCTATCTCAGGGAAATGCAGCCTAGCAAAATCGAGCTTCCTTTATGCCTGGTTACGAACATTTTTCGTTCTGCTAAATCTCGTGCGTACCTTAGCTGCAACCGGGTGGTGATCAGAGTCAAGATAGGCACCATGAATCACGCGCATGTCCCTGACACTAGAACCATGCCTTCCGTCTATTACCACATGATCAATTTTATTCCTCGTGTTATGATCAGGATATAGCAACGTTGCCTTGTGGATGTCTTTATGCGGGAATCTGGTTCCACTTACTACCATATTACATGTTGCAGCGAAAGAAACCAGTCTGAAACCGTTTCCGGAGGTGTTACCATGTAGACTGTTGGACTGTTTTTCGACTGTTGGACCAAGAACAGCTTCCCTTTATATTTTGGCATTATAATCTCCCAGAACAATTTTAATGTCGTGGCCAGGACAGTAGTCATACGCTTCTTCTAGGCACTCGTAAAATGTGTCTTTGGTCTCCTCGTCTTTCTCTTCCGTCGGGGCATGTGCTCAAATCAACGTCATGAAAAAATATTTCTCTCTGATGCGGATAGTGGTTATAAGGTCACTTATAGGGTTAAACCGCGAGACAAGGTGTTTCAGTCCCTTTCCCACAATAAATCGACATCTGAATTCATGCCTTTCTGCGTGGCAGTTATAGTGGATGTCACAGTTTTTACGCCGAGTACATCCTTGTTCTGTCAATCGCATCTCCTGTATGGTGGTAATGTCAGCCTTATATTCATCCAGGACATCCGCTAGTCGGATAGAAGCACCTTCTCTGTAAAGAGTGTTGGCATTCTAGGTTCATATCCTGAAATCATGGTTCTTATAACGTTTGCGGGGGTCGTCGACATTTAAGGGGGTTCGTTTTATTATTTTCATGATAATTTTATTTAAGATGAGCGGCTTATCAGGCCATTGCATCCCATCCTAGTGTTGGGGCTGCCAACGACCACTAGGTTGGTGAGTTGAGTTTCAGCAACAGAAGTAACCTACTGGCCTAAGATGCATCAGTGTTAGCATCTCATTTAGGTTTCTCAACTAGTCGCCTTCTCACTTTAGCTACCATCAAACGGATGTCTGATGGCATTACCAGGGAATACTTGGCCGAAGGTCGAAAGTCGTGAGCTGCATGGGAAATTCTGCAGAGGGATCTGGTCATTCCCAAACGAATAACAATCAGAGAGCCCAAATTAGAAATTTCCCCATTCAACCCGTTGGTCGTTTAGGGAGGTTGTTTGAAAATTCGTATTCCTGGATTTTATAACTTATTCTAAGGTAGCACCCAACAGCAAGACAGCACAATGAATTACTATACAAAAAAGGATTCCCCATAATAATCATATTTTCTAAAAATAATTATATAAAATTACTTGACATCTTTTGTTAGTAAATTTTGTTCACGATATATGCCGGAAAAGGTCGAAAAAGTCACAAAAAAGAGATGCCTTTATGTTGTCAGATATGTTGCAAAACGCTTGTTGTAAAATATAAAACATTTCGCAGAGAAATAGTATCAACAAATGTCCGTACTTGTAAGACATTAATTTTTAAAACTAAAATTAACTAGCTAAATAGCTTCCGAGATTTTCAGAAAAGTATCGATAGCATTTTCACCAACATTTCTCATTCAATTTTGCAAATACAATCATTTCTGGCAATCTTTTTAAATTGTAATGAATAATACTTTTGTTTGAATTGTAATGAATAATAATAATAATGAATATTAATAATAGTAATGAATGAAACGATCGCCGTAACGTAATGAATGAACAGTCCGTGATTAATAATATTATACTGGGTTATGTTATTGCATGTTATTGTTATTGTACCTTTTATTATGTTTATTTAATTGATAACTATATGTACTTCCTAATCTTTTAATTATGTAATGAGTAGTCGTAACGATTTATTATCATTAATACAACACCATATATAAAGTGTATTAATTCTAAATATTGTAGTTTTTCAGCAACTATGTAAAATCTTCCGAACTGCAGCCAACTTTGCAGTTAGAACTTGTTCAACGAATAAAAGAGGACAGCGTAGTCAGTAGATTGTACATAGCTGAAGAGAACGCATGCCACAAAATATTTTTATTTGTTCGCCATTACAAAATATTATTTTATGCTCAACACTCTTTACCTTACAAAACCTGTCAGTTATTATTCTCTTCACATTTCCGCTGTCCACATAGAAAATAGAAAAGCTTCGAGTCTAGTCTTAAAAGATGTCCGTATATTTGGAAAGTCCCTGAAAGTCTTTACCCACCACTGCTACCTCAGTTTATCTTATTTAAATATGTTACCCTTGTTGCTCTAGAATGGCGCTTTTTCTACAATTCGGTCCCTTTTCATGTTTGAGCTCCACTTCTTTTTTTTAAGATATAAACATTGTACGTTATGTGATCATATGCATATTATCTGATAGAAGGAAATGTATCTCCTGTTTTTGTTCATAAATATTTTCCTTCGTCCGCTACTACTACACTTATTGTGAGTAATGATACCGTATCTGCATTAATTTTGTCATTGAATGGAAATAAAAATATGTTCTGTCGTTTTCAATTCTCTATTGATAACTCATATGCTGCCTAAACTGTTCGTAATTACGTACTTGAGCGAGTACGTTGGCCAAAGCGAAACTGAAGTTACATCCAGAGCCTAAATTAAGTGAGTTTAATTTGTTCATACCAATGGTCCCTAAAACAATTAGACCCCTTCGTAATGTGATTGTGAGGAGAAAAATTGGCCTTTTTGGCTGAAAACTTTTTCGACAAAAAAGCGCTCTCATGACAATGTCTTTAAATTTAATGTGTGACTCTTGTACCCGACAGGGCCTCCACTAACTACGTCGTCACCGTTCATGAACCCCAAGTTGTGAAAAAGCAGAGCTCCACTTTGGATTGTTTGACTTTTTGTTTATTGTTATAATATCTTAAGGTACCTAATTATATAAAATAAACTCATAATTAAATTAACACATTGTTGGAGTCCTTTTTAATTTGTGTTTCGCTGCTGTCATTGCTTCGGTTTGCGCTCCTACTCCCGTCTTCTTGACGCTTTTGCCGTTGGTGTTGGCGACTTGAGTTGAGGAATAACCGGCTGTAAAGCTTCAAAAAGACTTGAAACCAAAAGCAAACAAACGAATTTAACAAATGTTTAATTAAGTTGCACCCTTCTACGGTGGCGGCAGCGGTTGTTACCGCTGACTGCCGCCAAGTTCTGGGATTGTTTTAAAGCTGTGATAAATCAAACAGAACTTTTTACGCCTTCCGCCACAGTTTCTGGTGTTTACCGTATGCGCTGGATTCCACCGGAGAGCGGGGGGAAGATTTTGATAAGCAAGAAACCACTTCAACCCACGAGTTGAATTCCTACCAGTACCAGATACTCGCATCAACAAACTCGCGCCACTCGGCCTCCCCATCTAAAGGACTTCCTTCAAGGTTCACCCCCTTGCCATTACAGCTATGTATGAATAATTTTTAACCTTGTCCTGTACATATATTACTTTGTTGTTCCTGTCGTAGTTTCCTTTCTCCGTCCCAAGGACTTGAGCAAACTGCTGTGAGACTGTATGTTAGCCTTAAGTACTCCACACGAGTAATTTTTGGAAGTGGAAGTGTTTACAGTCCTAGATTTCCATCCATATGGCCCATAAAAAAGGTCTAAATGACTGACTATGTGTCGAGTGTGAGTACTCAACGGTTTTCGTATGTGAGGCACAACAATGCCGGGTGAGAGGCGGCGGGGGATGTGATAATTTATTCATATAACTGAAATCACCCCAAAAAGTGTTTTCGTTTTCATTTAGGCCAAAGTTAAAATTAAATTTTCGCAAAAGTAAATTGTAGCAGCTACAAATTCTATTTCATCATTATGCTGGGTTGGATGTAATCTACTATCTAGGAACGTGGATGGATTCAGCAGGATTGAGAATCGAATTTAAAATGTTTATATCATAGTTCAAGTATACATAGTTGTTTTATACTTCTTTTGAAGCCTACCTATAAAATAGTACAGATCGCCGTACGCATTTTAGTGTACTCAACTTGGGTTACCTGTATTGAATGGGTTATTCTCGAATAATTGCTGATTTTAATTCATTTAAACCTTTTAATTTACATCTGGTAAAAGGTGCCCACAGTAAATTTTTTCTCTTACCGAGATATCATGTAGTGACATATTGACAGTTTTGAGAATAGGACTGAGTGTCTATAATTTTAACTGGAAGATTTAGCTCATTCGTACTTTTGGATGTGAGTAGTACTTTCAAGAGCCTGAAAAGAACCAAGATTGTGTTCCAAAATTGTTGTCCGTAGTGTAAAGAACGTTACACGGACCTATTGGTAGATAACTGGTCGTGTGAAAAACGATCTCTTTTCATACAATGTATTTCGATTTAATCCGTTTTTCCAGTGAAAATTAGTATTTTAGAAAATTTTGGATATCTATACAAATCCATCTTATATTGTTTTAAGTTACGAAAGTTTTGTCAAAGTTTTTGACACTTGGCTAAATATATAAAATTTTGCAACTTATCTGAGTATAATTATCAGAGGTTGGTAAACTCATCCATTTGATTTCGAAAATGAATATATCAGCCTATTTTACGTATATAAATAAACTGTCCGTTTAGAAGGGACTGTTTAGAATTCGGGGTAAAAACAGTTTAATAAGAGACAAATCAGGCACCATCATCTAGATCAAAATCGGTGTCTAAGTTTCACCTCCAAAATAGATATGCTACAAGAAATGGTTTTTCAAAATGGAAAGTTTTAACACGTACAAACTGGATAAAAAGAAATAAATCTGATGCCATCGCCCTGCTCAATTGGCTAGTGGTATAATGATGGAAATCGGTTTCCCTATTGCCCTTCCAGATTAGACAAGCAGCAAGAACGGATTTCCCAAAATGTATGTTTTTAGTGTAATACTGAAACAAAGCTGGCAACATCACCGTGCTCAATTGAGTAGAGCTATCATTATGGAAGTTGGTGTCCATGTTCCCTTTCTAGAAGAAGTTCATAAGAATGGCCTTTCGTTCTGTTAGGGTAAAAAGTGTCACATTCAAAATGATCGCCAAGCCCAAACTGCTAAAGCTAGAATCATAGAAATTCTCTTACAGTCAAAACGCGCTGTAGGGATGGAGTAAAAAAATAAATTCGCATAATTGTCAAGAACAAAAAAGTGAAACCTGAATTAAACCACTGGAACAAAGTTAAAGTCATGAAACTGCGAGTGTGGACTCTTTTATTAAATTGCGCGCGATAAAGAGGAATTTTCCAAATTAGTACTCTTATGGATAAAATGGGGAATTAAGGGAACAAAAATGGGACCGTCACATAAACAAATGATTAAAACTGAAACCATTAGTTCATTACTCTTGGGTCGTGGTCGGGCAATAACAGGAGATATTTTGAAATTCATTCTTTTAACCATGGAAGAAAGTCAATATAAAGCAAAAAGTATCACGTAACATAATGAAAATACTAACCTTCGAATTTGAAAACAATAAATGGGTTAGTAAATCGACCCAGACTAAATTTGAAGCTTAAAAAACAAAACTCAAGTATCACGTTATTCTTGTAGTCTGTTCACACTTTAATACCAGATTTGACGATAGTTGCATTTTCAGGGAAACATTATAGGCGGGAAGGAACAAAAACGAATAAAGTAAGCTGTATTGTCGGAAGTTTAAACTACACAATAGCATCGCCCTGACTATACCGTTAAAGTCAGAATAGTAGAAATTGGAAAAAAACGTTTCCCTACCAGTGCTTAAAAAAATGCCGAGGAATTCGATTTCTAAATTATTTTATTAGTAAAAATGTAGTATCATTCATACGCATATGCCACTCCTTAGCAGTTTGCCCGATTTTGATGAAATTTCATACATTCGTTTTTCGAACACAATAAAATTTCTCGTAAACTGTAAAAAACCTCACAACAAGTTGTGTGTGTTCAAAATGGGGAAAAATCTCCATTTATATTTTTGCAACAACTTTGGGGAAAATATCATCACTCTTTTGTCGATTAAGGAAAAAGTTGCTCAGTGACACAAAACATTTTTGACAACATCTGAAAGATAACAAAATTTAGAACACTCTAAAGCATGAACTGTGTTGTTCCAAATATGTGATATTTTTGAACAAGAAATCAACTTTAACCCAAAATATCAATTTCAATATCAATCACAAACGTTTTTTCGAAGAAGTGCGGTCCAATGATGCCGCCAACTCAAAATCTGCACCAAACATTAACTCATTGTGGACTCTTTACGACCTGATGTGGGTTGGCGCCGTCCCAAATTCGGCAATGAGTGACGCACTCACTTATTCAAACATGAATCTTATCGTTGAAAATGATTTCATTGACTATCTTTACCACAAAAGAAGAATTTTGATGGCAAAGTTTTATCATTTGCATTTGCTGCTCAATCGCGTAACTTGAAATGACGATTTGGCATCAGTCGCAGAATAATAAACAACGGACTTAACAGACGCCGCCTAAACAAAATGTCCTCCACAGACGGGAAACATTTAACCACCCTACTTGAAAAACCCGTTATAATTCAGTTGGGCACATGAATCTGCGAACAAAATTTAACATCACAAATTAACGAATTTCGAGTTTAGCAATTTTATTCTTGTCAGTACTAAAGTTCGTTATTTTTGTCGCAAAACTGTTGAAGCCAGCCACGATTTGTTTAACAACGTCTGATGTAGTTCCAGTGAAAGTTAAGTAAATTGTTTGGTGTAGATCTAATGAAAACGACATATCCTTTAGATATTCCATCTTAGACATAAGTACCACATATCCTTGCAATGAGATTGAGTATGTATAACACACACAGAATATACGCATACACGTTTCAATTAGGATATATGTATTTATAATGTATGTCCGTACATGTACACTTGCATTCTTACAATTTATCTTAAGGGAATTTAACAATATTCCATTAAATATACGCTCGTACACACAATGATTATCAATTATTATGAGTTTCAGTCTATTGGGCATTTCCTTTGTTGGTTCCACTCCAAGCAATATGGAGTCATTAAAAGACGCAAAAAATAGATCACAAAAAATGAAATACAACAATGTGTATTCGTTATTAAACTAAATTAAAATTTGGTTTATGGTTTCTTGGAATTTAAAATTTCATAGCTGTTTGTGGTCAGGTCAGGTCCATAGCGACCATTTTAAAATTAATATGGTGTTAAATTTATCGATACAATCGTAAATGACTGATATGTCTAATATAACCACATCAACCCCTATCCACTAGTCTTTTGGTTATTATTGTAGTTGAATGTCTTCTATAATTGCAAATAGAATACTAACAATGTTAACAATTCGATAGGTGCAAAGCTGAACAGCAGCACAATAGAGCAGGCATAATAATGCCGTAACTAATGTATAAAACATTCTCCACCATGTAGTATATAATACAAACAGTGAAAACGTAAGTTTGAAGGCCTTCTATTATGCCTCCTATTGATTCTAGCTGCATTGCATTTCATATAATATTTCAAAGATTGCAAGTTAAGGTCATTTGCTCGCAATTTCAAGAGTAGGCCTTTAACAAGATCTTTAATAGAAGACGGGTTCAGTAAAGAAGGGTCACAAAAAATAAATTCCCATAAAAGGGGGATAATACCCAAAATGTTTAATATTTAGTATTCAACAAAGTATGAGCTTTAATTTTGCTCCAATCTGCACTATTTTTGGGAGATACCAGAATGAACATGGCATTTCATCCATATTCGGTTCCAAATTACCACATTGCGACTAGAAACCAACTAAGTTTGGGGTCATATTTGAATGAATTCATATTCATTTTTATAAAAGTTTTAATGATTTCAAATCAAAACCTCGACTGAAACTTTGTATAAGAGATATACCATAACATGAGCTAATACAAAGCAATTCCGACAGACTGCGGTCCTAGACGAAAATCCTGCCATTTACATTTCAGAATAATGATAATACAGGGTTGCCCATATTCGACGGACCCAGGTTTAAAAAAAAAAATCAGAGAAAAAAATAAAAATTTGGCGGTTTGCAATCTTATTCATTTAATTTGTTCCAAGTAGATTGAGCCTTGAGCTCTTCTACGGTCCTTGGCTTGTTAACGTAAACCTTTGACTTCAAATGTCCCCACAAGAAGAAGTCAGCGAGCGTCAAATCGGGCGAACGCGGTGGCCAGTCCAAATCACCACTTTTCGACATCAAACGACCCGGAAACAAATTCTTCAGAAAATCGATTGTTATGCGACTTGTGTGCGGTGGAGCGCCGTCTTGTTAAAACCAGAACTGCCTCATACGCTTTCGACGAATAATTGGCATCACAAAATTGGTCATCATGTCGCGATAACGCTCCTGGTTGATGGTAACAGCATGGCCATTTTCGTTTTGGAAGAAAAACGGCCCAATGACCGTTTTCGCACTAACGCCGCACCAAACTGTGACTTTTTCGTCATGAAGAGGCAATTCTTGAATCTCCTGAGGATTTTCAGTGGCGTAAATATGGCAATTTTGCTTATTTACGGTCCCATTCAATGTGAAATGGGCTTCATCGGACATGATAATTTTGTTCCAAAATTGCTCGTCATCATCGGCCATTTCGATGACTCGTTGGGCCCATTCCAATCGACGAGGCTTGTCCACAGGCAACAATCTTTGCGTCAATTGAATTTTGTACGGGAACAAATGCAAATCAACGCGAATAATCCGTTGTAAAGTGGACCGAGCCATGCCCAACTGCTGAGAATGGCGTTTTTGGGATGTTCTTGGGGACCTCTCAACACTGGCTCGTACGGCAGCGATATTCTCGGCCGATCGCCTTGGTCGACTTTTATTTGGCCTCTTCGGATTAGAAAGAGCGTCACCAGTCGAAAATTTTTCGTATAAACGCTTAATGGTGTTCTTAGAAGGCGCACTTCTCACATTTTTTAATATTTTAAAAGCACGTTGAGTTTTCACAATTGACTTCTTCTGTTGAATGTAAATTTCAACTATTTCAGAGCGCTCGCGTGGCGTGTATTGTTCCATGGCAAAAATCTGCTTGGACTGACGCTTCAAACGCGGTATGTCATTAAGCAATCTGACATCTCTGTCAAAAGTTATGGCGTTGCCAGATGGGTCCGTCGAATATGGGCAACCCTGTAGTCATGAAATGAAACTACCGGGTTATCCATTTTCGGTTTCAAAAGTAAAGTTAAATAAAACACGCATAAAGCTATGATGCCGATGAAACTTTTATTTCATTATAATGCTTGGACGTTGCCATTACGTACGAAATACAGTGTCGTTTAAATGACTGCCTCCGGATTGGTTGCAGGAGTGTATTCATTTGAGGTAGTGTTCGACCACTTTTTCCCACATTTCGGGCGGTATCTCGGCGATAACTTGCCGAATATTGGTTTTCAAATGCTCCAATGTTTGACGAAGCCCCACAAAAAAAGTTTAACGGCGTCAATTCACATGATCTTGGTAGCCAATTGACGTCGCCAAAATGTGAAATTATGCTTTCTGGAAACCTCTCATGCAATAAACCCAAAATCGGTTGTGTTGTGTAACTCGTGGCACCGTCCTGTTAAAACCACATATCGTTCAGTGCAGGTAAAAAAAATTGGTTTCCATGCGGCCATAGGGCTCTGAACTGAAATTCGGATTATCCGCCCTACTTGCACTAATAGAAGCGATATTTTCGGCAGTGCGTATATTACGATAATGCACAGGATTGACTACATCTGTAGCGCTTCCTGTCTCTTCAATTTTTTTTATAATTTTGCCAATTCCTTGACAGTTATGGTCGGTTATAACGACCATAATCACCCAGTATTGCACGAATAGTGCCCACGATTGAATCACTTTTTTTTTGTAGTAAGTTTTAACTATTTTTACGCGTCTTCGGTTATTAAACGATCCAGGTTACATTTCGAACTGCTAAAAGGCAAACCTTTCACTAAATAAATAGCATTTCAAATGGCAGGCATTTTACAGCTGACAGCCCAGCCAGACCGGCGATTTTGGACTCACTAAGTGTATATACATAAGGTTTCAGTTCCGGCACAATTCAAGAAAGCAAATGAAATATAAATGCACACCTTTGTTCCATATAATAACGTATATAATTGTTTGATTATGTTTTGGGAGGGAACCCAAATCATTGTTTATTTCCAACTATGTCTTAGATAAGAAACGGACCGAATTAGAAAGTAAACTGTAGTTCCCAATGTAACCTGGAATGAAACTTTTAATGCGCTTAAAAAAAATTAAAATATAAACCAAAATTAACTTTCTTGAACATCGCCAGTATCGCTGACAATATTATATTTCAATTAATGAATTTATAAACCAGTTGCATAGTATTAATGAACCCATTCAATTCCTTCATGAAATCTTTATTGTACAAGTGAACATTTTGAATTCTGTGCAGCGTGAAGTCCCAATATGTCACCTGCTGGTTCTGTGTACATGTGCGAAAGTAATAGGCAACATGTTCAGTGATTTGCTCCATTGTGTCGGTATCCATTGTGCAGACTTATATTATTTGGCTAAATTGCATTATCCGTGCGAGTTTTAGTATAATGAACATTTTCAAAGAAACTGATTATGGTAACAATAAACCGACTACAAGACTTTATAAGATATTTGTTACAGTTATTTCCTTAATTGAATTTTCATGTAGAAAAACGTTAAATAAAGCTGGTTTAACATTATATTTTTGTTTATTTAATATCGTTTTTCATTGTATTTTATAAAATTTTGAGCGCTATTCTGCATGACGCAAGTCAGTAGACGAAGCAACCGAATGAAATGGAAATCAGTACAGGCATTTCATTCGGGCGCGCTGAGAAAATTACTCTGATTCTCGGTGCTGTCATAGACTATCCAACGACGAGTTGAAACGAACACAGATAATGGACACGATTTAATTCCTGAATACTATTTAGGCAAATGAAAACATGTACTGTGAATGTAAACTGAGCCCGTTGTATCCTTTTATTAGGAAATATATGTCTTTTACCGTCTTTGTATGCTTTATATGGTCGAACTTTATAAATGGGACTAATTCGTATTGCAGCTAAACGATATAGGACATATAGCTCCGAATTTCCTTTTTATTCACTATACTATTACGTTGCTGTGGTATAAAATGTAAAAATTTGTATGAAGCTCTTGTCGAGTTTGGTGTTCTTACTAAGCTAATAGATCTTTGTACGAAGCCTTTTGTAAAGAGCCAATACCACATAGGGCGACAGCTTATCGTTCGATTTCGTTGCCGTAAAAATTCAACTCTGCAGCTCAAACGCGTTACATTCTCGATAACTATTTAATTTGAAATCATTTGATTTTTCATGCTTTGACAAACTTAAATCTTCAATTAGAATATAATATCAGATTTCATTACTGTTAATACATCGCCGAAACGAATGGCGTATTTTTCCTTAAACTTTGTATAAGCGGATTACTTCATAAAGGAACACAGGATAATCAACATAATCAACAGGTCTTCTTAATGTACTTTTGGAAATGGAAAATGTCTGCTCTTGTGGCTTACTGTATAAACTTTAACAACTACAACTTTGGAGTTAATAATGGTTTTATTTGTATACGTAGTTAGATTGCGCCATCAAATAAATGAAGAATAATATCTGGAAATTAGAAGGTCAGTACTTCTTGAATCAGTGTTATCGTACATCATCCTACTTGTTTATAAAAAAAAAAAAACAAATTCCCTGACATCTCACATGCTCTATGCGGCTGATAGTCAATAAGTGAATCGGTTAGACGACCATTTAGGTAAGAAAGTGTGTAGGTGATGACGGTCACTGTAACCACAATTACTTGACCTGAGGATGCTTATCGGCATATATATTTTTCCTGTCATAATAACTGACACAACAATAGAGAAAAGTAAAGAGAACGTAAATTTTCAGAAAAATCAGCATAATTTTTTTTACAAGAAACAGTACTAATGTAAGATGTCGCCTAGAAACCACCAAACAACGAATTTAACACGCAGGTAGCGTTGAGTACAACAACCTGCCACAGGTTATAAAAAATTCAAAAACAATTTCAGCATTAAAAAATAAGCTAAATAAATATCTTTTGCAAAATATAGAAATGCTCCTGATGTAATTATATATAACGGATTAAGATTAAAATGTCCATGAGATTCAATTATGCCCCAAACACGCTTTTATTTAATCTTTAGTTTGTAAAGTCAAAGAAGTTGAAATTAGAAATTTTACTTATATTATGTTTTAAATTGATAACTAACCAATGCTTTGTACTTTGTTCAAATATTGTTGAAATAAAGTGATAACAACTATTAAAAACGCAGTATTATTGCAAAATTGAGAGTAGTAGTAAAACTTATATTAAAAAATAGTTTGACACCAAAAAAAAATTCCGGAAAGCGGCCGGAATACATCGGGAATGGTATCGTACTGACCGATTAATGGAAATTAGGTTATACCTTACGAAAAATATTGCAATAAGTATTAACCAGCATCGTCAGTTAACTTGGTATTCAACACTATTGAACAATTATTTCAAAAGAACGATTAAAGCGTATTCCTTACGATCCTTGCATTTGCTGGTTGTCAAAAGCAAAAATCGTCGTCCTTCTTGGTTCCTTGGCTGATTTTGAATTATATTGGCAATATTTGGCGTCAATCTGTATAAAGGACAATTCATGGCATACATGCGTATCTTTGCGGTCCATAATTGTGTTGTTGTCTGAAACCAGGATATATGAAATCTGAAAGCTGCACACACATCCGGACATGTCTAATGAAATCATGGCTATGTAAATACATTTTTCGACACAGACACAGACACTTACACATATGCACTTGCAGACAATCAAAAATCAAATTGAAATGGTTTTTAAAAATGCAACCGCCATAAAGCCATATAATAAATCATGGATAATTCTTCGCACTCGGCTGCAAATTGAAATCATGCCAACAATAAAAACCGTAAAACTCAATTGATTTCACAATTTTTACGTTTCGTGCGTTTTTTTTTTTCATTTTACTAGGACAATATACACAAATGAAGTTTTTCTCTACGTTATTTGTTAAATAATATAAAATCACAGCAGCTTCCTTCTGTAGAGGGGAGTTTTGAATGCCTCACCGAGGGTGTGAGCGAATGCGTAGATGGGTGTGAAGGAACATGTGTATGTTCGCACATCCTTTTCGGTGTTTTTTTTTTTTTTGTGAACAGTTGTAGACGATTTATAAGAAAGGATTTACATAATTTTAAATTTTAATACTTTGTCAATTGTCAAAAATAAAAAGAGTACCGGTGGGTTGAATTGAGGTATTAGTGAGTGAGTGCATTTTGCAGTATTTAAGGTGTTTACAAAGGGGTGTATTAATTCATACATACAAGACGAACTGAAAATGGGGATGTTCGAACAATTATGGTAACAGTAGTATACGATTATATTATGATTCATAGTACTGGCAAGATAGAAAATATTTTTTTTTTTTTTTTCAAAAATTTAGTTACAAAGTATCGATCATATAAAAATATGTATCCGGAAAAGAAAACTAATGTAGAAAAATAAATAGAATTTGTTTCTTTTTCGTTGTGTAGTAATTTTGTATATCAGTAAGCAAAAAAATTTAAATAATAACTATTTACAGGCAAGGGATGGACGAATAATTTTGAAGATCATAATACTTAAACGATAATAATAATTAGGCATCAATTATTTTGTTTCAAAGCGGGGTAAAAATTTATTTTGATATAAATTTTGTTTTGTTTTACATCATGCACAGAAAATACGGTATTACAAAATATGTTAATTATTTAACTAGCATGATATCAAAATTTCCTTTCACCAGCCAATTACCTTAATCAAAATTTTATATTTGTGTAGTGTGATATAGTATATATACGCCATATAAATTATTCAATTATGAAATGTGTAACAAAGTTTAAATAATCTACAAAGTTCTTCAACCGTCCTTGAAAAGGTCGTTAATAATGTTTTTTCTTGATTTTGCGTGACTTATTTGTCTACATTTTCATTAGGTTCTCCTGTAAATAAGCCAAAATTAAATCGCTTAGCTGTAATATCCTCATTAAAATTGATTATATTTTAGGAATGAAATCCAGTTTACAATTGCATCAATAAATATTAATATAATTGGTCGAAAATCAATTAAGTAATTGAATAGACGACAGAGTTAGCAAATCTAAGTTTTGAAAGTATACAAAAGGCTGTACGCAATTATATGTGTCCTGTTTCCTTATCTAGAACGAAAATCTCAGCGACCAGAAGCGAGTCACTGGAATTTCACTCAAATTCGATTTTTCTATCTCGAAAGTTTTGCTTCGCCGGCACTTACGAATGTCAAATTTCTGTTTTTATGTATGTACGAATCACACTATTGCTAGATCGATAATTTTGAGGTTTTGTTGTTATTTCCTCCAATAATAGCAAAAATCATAAATCATTCATCAAAATAGAAGTCATAACTTTATTGTTGAGGTTGTATGCATTCATAGTTGCCACAGATGCTATAAGAGCACATTTTTTTTAATCGATAATTATCCAATATTTCACCACTTCTGGACAACGATCAGCAGAGCTTTTTAAACCATTCTGTTGGGCTGTCATGCCTTTGGAGAAAGGTTGATGTATATGGACTTTCCATATAGAAAAGTGAAAAGTGTTGTCCATCGACTTTTCATAATGAAAAGTAGATGCTTATGGACTTTTCATAAAAAAGGTTGATGCTCGTCGACTTTTCATTAAGAAAGGTTGATGCTCGTCGACTCGTCGACATAAAGAAAATATGACGTTCATCGTTTTCGAGAAGCTCTCTAAGCTATTTTGCTCGTATTAGTATAGAATATTTCGCAGTTCAAACTAATAATAACACGCGCTTATTGAATCAAAATTAGGGTATTGTTTCTCGGTATCGAATCACATTGAATGTGATTTTGAGGTCTTCTTCAATTTTAGAACAGTATGGCGAGCATATAGGAGTATATAGAATGAAAAAAGAAAAATAAAAAATTGTTTTAAGGGAATCATACCTGAGTCACTCCGACAGCAAAACATTGTTTAAAAAAAAATAATTACACAAATTCCAATCAGGTGAACTGACGTACATACACCTTCACGTAACGTCCTCTTGTGTTGTTGAAAAAAATAGTCGGAATTAAAGCACAATAAAAATGACACATTGTAACGTTCTAAAGTCCCCCGTTTGGAAAATGTAGAAAGAACACCGATCTTTGCTATATTGTCCAATTTGCATGTGTGGTACTGTCAGGGTCGTGGCAGTGCAATATATTTTCATTCGCAGAGCTCTAAATGCCTAAAGCAAGCTCATTTATAACGAACATAGTGAAATTGAATGAAAAATACGAATCTAGGAATAAAAGATAATTTGTATGGGATATACCAGAGAGAGAAAGGTCATTGCCTCGATCTTTTCACATTTTTCCCAGTATTATTACGCAACATAATTGACGATAATTTAGGTGACGAATTACAGAATTACGTTGGAAATTCAAATTTCGATCAATCGGTCAATTTGTATTGGAGATACCAAAATGCGCCTGGCCCAATTTCGTTCCCAGAACTTAGATCACCAAAGCATGATATATGGTAAATTTTGGTCAAGTTGGGTAAAATAGACTGGAAGATATATATATAGGTAAGAATATATGGCTTAAGTCGGTCATTCATATGGGAGATATTAGAAGGTGCGTGGGTATTCCCTCGATATTTATTCGGAATTGTACAGAATTGCAAAGTAATATAATGGACAAATGTATAAACTAATGCAACTAGAAATGACAGGGGATTGATTAGATTTCGAAAAATCTGTCAATTTGTATGGGAGGTAGCAGAATATGTGCCGCAATGTGTTCCGTTTCCATTCCGAATGTGGAGAATCGGTCAATTTTTAAAGGAGGCACCAGAAAGGGTGCTTATTTCTGGAAGTTATACTTTTGCTGTGCCAAATGATATACATCTTCACTCCTCCGGAAGGTACGAAAATCAGGAAAACATTTTTTCGGAGATTGTCTTCTCGCTTAGATTTTAATAACTTAGTGGATAATATCGCATCTTAGCATTTCTGTGATGAAGAAGGCAAATAATGGCAGCACTTGACATGAAAAAAAAATTGTATTTTGAACAATTAATTAAGTTTGGTTTCAGCTAAATGGATTATAAATTAAACTACACAAACTTACGTTTAGATAAAGAAAGTTTTGTAATCTTTTGAGATCACGATTTGTGATCTTTTTAGGAGAATGACTGAGAGAGAGAGAGAGAGATGTGGAGAGTGATTGCCAATAATAATATATTTGTATACTGATTACTTTTTCATGAAAAATTGCATTATGTTAATAAGAATTTGCACCAGCGCTTAAATCAGATTATAGCGTTTATAGCGAAAAACATATTGAATAAAACAATCTCATTGGATTCCAATAATTGTAATTAATTAATTAGAATTATTATGATGTTATTACTTTATATACAGAGTGGCGCAATAGAACGTGCATATTTAAAAAAATAGATTAAAAAATAAATACAAAAGGTATGGTTAAAATAAATCTAAGGCATTGTAGAGTAATAAATAGAGTTTATTTTTTAAAAATAATATCATCTAAATAGTGATCCTCTCTACGACGGCACTCCTCTAACCGCAAACGAAATTTATTGAAAACTTTCTTCAGTAATCCTGGTGTAATGACTGCCATTTCACCACGGATATTCTCCTTGAGCTGAAAAAAAGGCAAGAGGCGTCAAGTCTGAACTACGTGGTGGCCATGCGATATCACCTCTTTTCGAAATCAGTCTCCCAGGGAACATCTGCTTCACCACCGCCATGGAGTCATTTGATGTGTGACAGGTAGCTCCATCTTGTTGGAACCAAGTTCTGGAATTCACTATTCTTGAACTTTCAATTTCTAGAGCCAAAAATCCGTCCAACATTTCAACATAGCGTTCCGTATTAACCGTGACGTTTTGGCCCCGCGCATTTTCGAAGAAAAAAGGACCAATTATTCCTCTGCCAGAGATTGCTGCCCATACTGTCACTTTAGGACTATGCAATGGTTTCTGGTGATTGATTATGGGATTTTCACTGTTCCAGTAACGACAATTTTGACGTTTTACGAACCCATTCATAAGGAAATGAGCTTTGTCAGAGAAAAGGATATTGTCAAAATTGGAAAATCGATTAAGCATTTCATTAGCAAATGCGAGCCTTGCTTTGAAGTCAGACTCTTACAGTTCTTGTGTTAATTGCAGCTTATATGGAAGCAGTTTAAGATCCAATGTTAAAATTCGTTGCAAACTTTGTCGCGATAATTGTAAGACAGACGATCTCTTGCGAGTCGACATTTGTGGATTTCCTTGTACTGACTTCATAACTCTCTCAACATTGTCTTCGGTCCTAAATGTTCTTGGGCGACCATTTGCTTGTGGTTTAAATGTTGAACCGGTCTCTTCAAAACGCTTTACCCATATTTTAATTAAATTAGCACTCGGAGCTTCACTAATTCGCCGTAGTCCATATTCAGCACAATATAGTCGCCTAGTAGCAATATATAAACGAGAGTTCTCGCAAAATACGCGCACACAAAATGCGCGACGCTTCCCGTCGACGTGATTCATAGCGACTAAAACTCCATGAGCCCGCCAACCCAACGATGTAGGCGCCCCCGCCCGCGCCTTTTCTACCCCGCAAAAAAAGATGATGCAATATGCACGTTCTATGGCGCCACCCTGTATTTGAGCCGTAATTGTTATAATTTTGTCATTGTCAGATAACTTTTTCACCCTTTTTCATTCCATTTGCTTGTTGTAATTTGTTGGCGGGATACTGTATACGTAATTTAGACATTTGCTTTCCAATTCATTTATGAAATGCGAAAATGCGCTCGCGTTTCTTCGTTAATCGAATTAAATTGTTTCTTTTTTTATACTGCCCCACTATTGAAACTGCGTTTCAGTATGTTTTCTTTTCACTGTTTTTTGGTTGAAGCAGCTGCAAAAGTTAAATTTCAAATATCTTTACGTTCAATTCCTTTGGGAAGCTCCCAGAAAAAAAATCAACGCCGCCAAGTCAGTTGTAAGGTTGGGACTTTAGGTCCGTGGGCCTTCCTCTCTCGCTCTTTCTTCGAATTCCTATTATTAAGTTGTAATCATAAATAACTACTTGACACGCAATTTAACAAAATGCCTTTTTTATGGAATAAAATCAAAAGTAGAAAAAACAGGAGCAGAGCATAGGGAATACTTCTTAAGGGCGTCTTACGGAAACCAACAACAGTGACGACGTCTGACGCAAACGAAACTACCCTCTAGTCCATATTTTATGCTCAGGTTTTAATGGTGTCTGCGTCTCATACGACGTCGTTCGTGTACTGAGCGAGCGGCATGCAACGTTGTTCACACTTTTCCTGTTCTTGTTCCGGTTTCTGTCTCGCTTCCTGTCCCAATAAAGTCCAGGCCTGTTAATCTCGTTATGATTTTCGTCCTTTGTTTTCCCGAGGAGGTGTTGAGTGTGTAACCAAATATTAAAGGAGAACAAAATGATATATATTTTTTAGTTTTATTATTCCCCCAATGCCTATTTACACGCTCATTCCCTGTTTAGGATTGCCCTGTCGGGCGCATGGATGATGGCCTAAACACTTGATTGCATTGTTGTATTCATGATGGCCAAGGGTACGTTTCCACTAAATTGTCTGGCGATTAGAAATTTGATCGCCGTAAAAAGATTATGCTTTCATGTCTGTTATTTTATTTATTTATTTTTTTTTTTTCCTTGTGTCCACCCTCTTTTCGTGATTCCTAATCGGTTTTGGTTTGGCCTTCGAACGAAAACATAAGGTTTCCCAGTCTTGTTACGTTTTGCCGAAATTCAAAAAGAGCTGTATTGGGTGTCACGTTTGCGTTTTCAGTTTTATTGTAATAATTTGATTATTCGTTTATAAAGTCTCGTTCATTAATTTTCGGGGTGCAGTATATGATCAAGATGGGTAATATTGATTTGGAAGTGCGGTTTCAGTTGTCGATAGATAAATATATTGGTTCGGCCTTCTATGATCATATTTAGAAATGGCGACAAGTTTTTTGTTTTTCTATGCAAAATAGATTATTTCTTTGTATTATTTACGTCGCTACGGTGGATAGGTGACTTCTATTTGAATGTTGACGTTTGTAATTGAATATTTTCTAGCAGAAAGTTTTGTAAAACTTGAAATAAATGCGTTTTATGTATTAGTTATCAATTTAGCACAAAATAAGTTAATATACCAACTGTTGCATTCGTGGATGTTTTACCAAATCATAGTCAGATAAGTGTGCCTCTAGAAACGGCATTCTTCCACACATATACATAGAATTTGTCTATGAAAAATTCACATTTTATACTATCACGTGTAGACTTTACTAAATGAATAAATTTAAAAATTATGAACGGAACTCTAAATAAATGTTTACTTTTGAGAAGATGGGCTTTGTCCTTGTACGACAATTTTTTTCCTAAATCAATCGTTCTGAACTACGGTATAGCGCCGTGGACGATGTACCAACTAATTGCCAAATAAGTGGGTGTGTCAAAATATGTTCATAACCTCGCCACCAGTTGGGGCAATCCCTCAGAATGATATATAGAATATTTGAACTATCACCATACGTAGATTATAATAACTTAAGCTATATTGAAATTCAAGTCAGGTGGAGTTACTTGCATATACCTTCACCCAACGCATTTATGCACTGGGTTTAGTACAACTGCATGAACAATATTACTTTAGTCTGGCATTCTCAACACCAGGATTAGCAAATTCATAATATTTGTTTTGTCAAATTCGACTGATTTCCCTGTAACTGTATGAAGGATATGAAGCAAAGAATATATTGGTTAAATCGGGTATTATAAATCAGTACAATCAAACAAATGTTACTGCAATCTTCAACTTAGGAGTTACAGAGAAAGGATCGAATTTCGGAAAATCTGCCAATTTGCATGTAAGATAACAGAAAGAGCTTAATAATGATCCACTTTTATTTACAAATTCTATTTTAGGAAAATCTGAATATGGTCCAGTCATCAGTGCAGCTGAATTAAAGGTACGAAAATGAATCAGGAATGAATGGGTCAAATTGGTCATTTGTATGGAAGACACTAGAAGAGGCGATGAACTCGATAAAATTTTTCAATTCGTATAAAGCATTATAATACAACGAACGATAACTTTGGTTGCTACAGTTTGTGAATTAGAAGTTACAGGAAAAAACAATTATATTTGATGAAATCAGCAAATTTCTATGGGAGTTACCAGACATTTACAACTCCGGTTACGATCTCACAAAATATTCGACAGTGTCAAGTTCATTTAAGACTGTTATCGTGTCTACTAGCTAACTAGCCAGCCAGACGAATATCACTCATTCGATTTAAACAGTCGTGAAACACATTTAGTCGAAAAGTATTTGGACTTTTTCCTCTGTCTGCTTTTATACTGTCTACTTTATATGTATACAGTCATCCAAATAAATAATATTATAAGTGAATTCTGCTAATGTATTTTAAGTGAAATTGTCGTAATAGTTATGATAATATGATTGTTTAATGGACTTAAGATGATCATAATCTCTCATTCCCATTCATGGGATGTCACAGGACAAAGGTGTTTTGAAATTTGACGATTAACCCTATGTGCAGTGTCATTTTTTACTGCCATTCTTTTTCTTAAGTCGTCTTGGATAATCGCAATTTTCATCACGAAAATTAATTTCATATTTAACTGTTCCGTGTAATAAAAACTTCTGAAGTCTAATATGCGAAATTTAATAATTAGCTTTAGCTTTCAAGGTTACCTATTTGGGAAAGTATATATTTCATTCAAGTTTTAAAGTAATGAGGCGGATGCCTGATCATGTAAAAGACATCGGAAAAAGCGAAATGTAATCCGTCAATCGGAGTAAAATTTTTAATATAAGCCGTCGATATAAAAAAGTAGTTTTTCTAAATTAAATGGAGTACACATAGTGTGATTATTTTAAGATGTAATTCGAGACAATTGAATTATGTCCGTCTTCCCGATTGGGTAAACGGAAGGATGGATATCATAGCTCGCGTAAAGATTTACCTGAGAAAACTTGGTAAAATTTTCCCAAGTCGTGATTCGGAAATGAAAGTGGGCTATAATGCCGGATTTATGTAAATAAATTTTAACAAAAATTTTCAAGTGGATGTTATTTGTCGATCCCTTAATATCCCCTTATAAATGACTTTAAACCATAAAATGTTATTTTTATCATAATATTTCGTATGTCTACACAAATCCACTAAAATTCAAGCGAATAAATGTAATTGAACGAGATAGCCGCTCCCGTTTTTGTATTTCCATGAAAAATTGGCCGATTTGACGATAATCATTATTTCCGTTAGAGCATAGAAGCGGTATGTTCGTATGTATAAAGCATCAGATTTTAGAATTTATATGCACTATGTTTCAAAAACTATATAAGATACAACCCAACAAATCATTCTCTTAAAATCTCTGTTCCATGTTTAGTGATGAATCTGTTCTCACTTCGAGAGTAATGTTCTCAGAAACAGGAACAGCCTTGCACAAATTAAACTTTTTTCTTACTTGCAACATGATATTCTAATCTCTAACCGCTATCAAAAAGTTAAGTTTGACCTGCGTTATTATTATTGTAACCGAGGTAAACGGTGGTTCACAGCTAGAAAAAAATTGATAGAAATTATGGTTTTCCGAATATACTAATCCAATTGATGTAATACTAATGGCGGGTTTGTAGCAAATTTTGTATTTGATAAGTCGTAAATAATAATCCATTCTCATGAGCTACAACACCGAGAAATGAGAAGAGGCGGCCAACTGTCCAGCAAGTGATAGTCGTTGCGCATGTCAGCCATTCTGGTACAAAAACTGAAATTGAAGTTCACAAGTAAGGGGGATAGCATAAAATTATATGAAGAAATAGTAGTTGGAGGTGGTAAGCTTGGTAGCCCATGCAATGCAATGCCCGTCCTAATTTCCGATTTTTCTTCCTGATCACTTTTCAATCGAGAATACTAGTCAAAACAGATCAGGCAGGAATTCTATTCCTCTGCCTTTTGCTCCAACTAACAAAATACAGTTAAAAAATACTCCTCTGCCAGGAAATTATGAACGGATCAATCCGAATTAAATCTAACACTCAGTTTAAATGAAATTTGTGAATTAGGGACCACCGCACCGAAACCACCGCACCGAAACCACCGCAATTTTCGGCAACTACAATTTTCAAGCAAATTAAAAAGGAATGTGACTACAAACACACGCATTTAATGCAAAAAACCTGCAACTACAAATTCTTTTGGAAACGTTTAAGCGGATACCTCTTTTCCACGATAATTGTCGTGAATCTTTAAAAAACACTGTAAAACACAGCACAGGCACAGCCTAATATCGTGCCAGATCGTAGTCGAGGATTGAAAATAGGCTGTATCCATACAACCAAATTTGTCGAAATTCAATCTTTTCTCTTTAATTTATAGCAGATGGCCTGTAGTAGTCTTGGTTTTTGGCCAATGTATTAATTTATAGTTATTTATATAATTATAATATAATATTGAATATAATTCTCGGTAAGCATTGAAAAATTGACCATGTAACCACGCCTCTTCTGGTACATCCCATACAAATGACGAAATTCATTCATATATTCTTAGCTGCCTATCTTTCTGGCAGTTGTCCTGAATTCAGCTAAATTTTATATCGGTATGCGTTTGGCCAACTAAGTTCTGAATGTTTCCACGCCTCTTTTGGCACCTCCAATACATATTGACCGATTTATCGAAATGTAATTTTTCGATGTAATTCCTGCATTCCTGTGGTCTGCACAGTTATATCAAATCTGGAAAAATTGACCGGATAACAGCGTCTCCTCCCTCCTCATATCTTTCATTCAATACGAATTCAATTCAGTATAATTTACCACTAATCTAGAAAAATTAGTTCTGCGAATGAAAATAGGATGGACTGTCATGCCCCTTGAGGTACCACTTATACAAATAAGCCGATTTAGCACAAATAAGTCTTCTTCTTCTTAAAATCAGAAACCAATGGTTTTTGTACAATTTTTAAGCGGTGGACTTAAAAAAAATTAGTTTTATTTCTTTGCTTTAATTGAGAGTATCCTGGACAAGAACTTTCGCACTTTTGCACCAAAGCAAAAGGTTATTGGGTGAAGACACGTTTAAGTCAGATCATCTAACTGAAATTTCTACATTATTTAATATTTAATATTTATTTCATATTTATTTTTATATTTAATAAATACTATTATTATTTAGAACTGTTCATAATTCTGAAAGAAAAAAAGTTTAAAATATTTTAAATTGTTTTTTTTTCACACAAACCTACAAAAAGTATTTGCCATGTAGAGATAAATGCACAGAAATTTTCATTTGAATTTCCTCCTAGGCTACAACTTTTCATTTTTCACATGTATACGAATTTGACTGAAGAGTACTTCATGTTCGTTTTGTATCATTTGGTATGTTTTTGCACACAGATATTTGTAATCAGGCCATGTGTGTAATACAAATTCGTGCAATTCGGCATTTATTTGAATATTAAATTAACATTTATATGCAGATTGTTTAATTAGGTAAGTTCAATTTAAAATTTATGAAAACGTGATTTTATTAAAATTATTTCATAGGGGTGCATTAGAAATTTCATGCCGAAAACAATGTTTCTAATCGAATTGAATTTCATGCTCATTAAAATTAATTTGGAATTTATTTTTGGTCTGTTGCTCGTTTAAAATTTAGTTCGATTTATTGCGCCATTTCATCGTGATCAACGTATAATTGGTTTATGTTGGAACCCAGTAAAAATGAAGCTTGAGATAGTTCGTGCATACGGACTCCGTAGTTATACAAGTTTAATTGCTTCCAGTACAAATTCGTTGACGCGTATATTTGCATTTCCACGGATAATTGCCCGTCTCAATATGATTCTTATTTTTCTGTCCAAAACAAACTATAAAAACAGTTACGATCCTTTATTTGACGTTTGTTTGGAAAGTGTGCTTCCGCCATAAAATTGACTAAACCCCACAGAATTTATAGTAAAGTCACCGACTAATGACTCCAACTAACTTTATGTGTCTGGCAAAATGTTTCGATAAATTTCGTATTTTTTATTTTTTTTTTTCAGTTCCATGAGTTGTATTTCGTTCGACTCGTCTCCTCCGGGTTCTGGGTTCGGTTCACTGCATCAAAATGTTAAATTTGGGGAGAAGAAAACTAAAATATACAAAACATGACAAACTTACTCTGAAGAGAACATGAAATGCCCGTGGAACAATGGTAGGGAATAGTTTATGGTTATATCTTGATTCAAAGTAATCGGAGCTGTAAAAGCGGAAGTTCATTATTGCCAGTGATTAATGATGACAATGTTTAACTGGCTGCCTTCCCACCACCCCGCATCGTTCACCATCTGCTTCGCAGCTCAACTGTCTGCCCAGTTTTTGGGTGATGCATGCAGTACTCCAATGACACGGAGAGTGCTCGAGACAAGGCAATCCTTGGCTTGATGTTGCCATCATTGCGCAAAAAGTGCCATTAAATGCTTCATTAAATTGTTGTGATATTTAGTTTTATTTCAATGTTTGTGTTCATCCTTTTCAGCAAGAGAAGGACATGACGACGGCAACGACATAAAATATCGTATTTGAAGGAAGGTAAAGAACCAACAAAGATGCTTCTTACTGAGGTTAATGTAGTGGTGATATTGTGTGCATCTTCTTATTTTATTTTTTTCTTGGGCAAAATAATAACATTTGTATATGGAGTTTTCGAGATTTTAAAATTACATCTCCGACAAATGTTTGTGTGTTTGAAGGAAGGAACAAGTATTAGATGTGATTATTATTATGTGTTATTGGCATTATTAGTTTGAGTCGAGACAAAATGTCGCCATGAGGGATTGTATTGAGTATTAAGATCGGTACCAACTTCCTATCGAAATGTTCGCACTAAATAGAGCAGTATAGTTCATCGAGATGTAACTGCAGCATATCAATTCGAATAATCAAGCGATAGGAAATGGCAGAATGAGGACGCCCTTTTACAAAGAAATATCGACTAAATGGAGGTGCTAGAATTACCAAGTGCAAGAATGGTTGTACTATATCGCTGTGCAAAATTGTTGAAAAAAAAACAAATAGATTTTACTACTTTAACATACTTGAGTGTTGGAAAATTTTACTGCGATTACCCATTAAATATCGGAAAGCAGTACAATAGAAAATGTTAATGTTGCAGTTATTAAATTCCTACAATTTTGATGCAATTGGTCAATCACACGCAGTTCAGATAATTATTATTAAGCATATTCTCTATTAAAAATAATAAGAGCATATTATACAATTTGGGCATTGATAACTTACATACTC
>JAHXMU010000549.1:552238-649324 GCA_019455685.1 Philornis downsi
ATTAATGCTTAAAATTGCATTTAGTAAATTGAATGAAAGTTAAGATTTCAAGGTATATCAATTAAACAAGTATACACGGATTTTTTCAAATTTGTACAAGGATTACATTAGAAGCTATTGAAAATCAGTACAGAATTTGCAGTTAGGTGAATTGACTTACATGTATCTTCAATCGAAGCCCTTTTGTATTGCTGCAGAAAATATTCTGTGTTAAAGCACAATAAAAGAAGCGAAATAGTAACTTGCCGAAGTCTTCAGTTTAGAAAATGTAGAAACCACCGATTTTTATAAATCGGCTAATTTGTACGTGTTGTACCCTGAGGGACGTGGCAGTGCAATCTATTTTCATCCACATGTACTGAATGCCTAATGCGATCCCAGTTATAATAACTATAGTGAAAAGTAGTGAAAGTTACGAATCTAGGAATATATAGGAAATTGGTCGACAATCTATAATATTGAAAACGAAAACAACTAAACTTCTACTATAACGAACTTATTAGCTTAGCTTTATTTCGATTCTATTTCTGATCATGGAATGTAGGAACAAAAGAGACGACACTGACTCAATGTTTGTTCTTCAATCTTCTGCGCTAGTCCGTCTAAATGACTGAATAAAAATCACTCATTGTCTTACCAAGTTAAAAATTTAAAATTAATAAAATGAAGAAATGGATTTTATAGCAAATGCAGAGCAACAGCCCACATATCTTTCAAAACATTTTAAAGCTAGTCGTATTCAATTTAATCTTATTCATTTATTGTCATCTTTTCTTTGACATGAGTAGGAATATGTCACGGTATTACCACGACATAGTCATGGAATGTTCCATCGATGTCATCACATACCAATTTCGTTGGTTAGTCTAAATCACAAAAACAAAAGAAAAAAAAAAATAAAATAAACCCAATCGTTGAGGCGTAACTTGTATGAAAATGAAAAATAAAACAGAACTGTTTCCTATCGAGAATTACCAGCTGAAGCGGGTGGCTGTACGTAACGTCTGCTCCCCTACTCCCATGTGGGGGCAGAGGAGACAATAAAGCTAATTTTTACTGCCGCAACAATGATATGCATTTTCTTTGGCGCACAATTTCGGCGATTGACAATAAGTCGTAAATTTCTTGGTGATACTGAGAGAAAACGCAGAGATGGAGGGGTCCATAAAGACGACAAAATTTATGATGATTCAATACGAAGCAGGGGACATTCTATAATACAATGCTGTTTCTGCCATGAGTAACAGAAAAAGCGTAATGGCTTCTATGGGCATCGTTCGCATAATCTCGGGTTCGCATACATTCACGTATAATTATTTAAGCAACGGTCACTTCGATATGTCTGGCAAATACTTCGTGTAGTTGTTAAACGTAGGTCTCGATGAGTGCGCCTAAAAATATAATGTGTAATCTCTCTGAATATGAGAAGCTCTCTCATATCTCATTCATGGGATGCAAAGGAATTTGTTTGGGCATAGGCAGACCGAACGTATAAATTATTTTTTGTTTTGTTTTTTAATAGGTCTTTTTTGTCATATTCAAATGTTTCACAAAATTGCGCCACAACGGTTCTTAAATGGAATTATCCAATATAGGAGTCAACTGTCTTTAGAAATTGCATCAGAATTTGGCAGTTCTTATTAAATCGACAACACTTACATGTTTGAACCTCGAATATACCCCAATTTGAGGAATGTAGCTCTACATGAGTGCATGCTTTACAACCGCCTTTTTCACAAATGCATCATAATAAATCTTGTTAAACATCAATTGGCTTGTTATATTCCGAAACATCGTCCCGGTAACGATAACATAGTCTTGCTGAAATGCATACATATACATACATACAAGCATAATATAGTTTTCGATATCATAAATACATCGTTTTTAAATATTGTAAACGACAATTTCAATTTTATGGTAATATCCTTTCTGAAAAAAATTATCTTATCGGAGTACAACTATGTCCAAATGTTGCCCTCTCTATCAGAAATTATCTGATGCAGGAAGGAAAATAAAAAAGTTATAATTTACCATTCCCATATTTAATTAAAGATATTCGTCTCGCCCGATAAAAATCGACGAATTCAAAATAAAGAAAAGAAATAAAGAAAATTCTACTCACTTTCGGGGAAACATTCCTAACTCGTAATTTATGTGTGGGGGAAAAATCAAAAATTTTCCGTCTTTAGAGGGCCACATTTAAACGAAGATATACGAAATCCCGCCATAGCGTAGTTTATTTCCCCATGAGAGTAAAGTTTTCAGAATATGGTAGAAGAATTCTTTTTATCTGAAAATTAGGTTTTATTGTTTTATTAGTGTCATTAACTCCAGCAAGAACTACGCATATATGAAATTGCATAATTTGTACAGAATAGATTTTATTTTCTTAAATGGAACTTAATTGCATAATAAATAATAAATATCATTATCTTGATGTTAGAAAATAATTTTGTGATATCACTTCTACTTTCAAGTCATGGATAATCAAAACAGAATTTTCTATTAAAAAAATATGAAAAAAGTATCCCATCAATGTACATTTTTTATTTTTATTTTATTTTTTTAAAAAACCTTGTTAAGGGCATAAGAAATTGATTATACGAAATTTATGATGTATTTCTAGAAATTTAATTTGTTTGCGAAGAACCGTCTTTACTTTATCAGTCTATTTCGTCAATCGTCTAAAACTCCCCATACGAAGTACTAATTTAACTCATATATTCCTAGCTTCATATTTTTCAAGCAGTTGCACATTATTCAGCACAATTTGGTACACATCATGAATTTAATAAACTTAGTTCAGAAAATAAAAATGATTCGTATTCCAAACATATTCGGGTACATCCCATATAAATTGATCGGTTTATGGAAGTTTAATGTTTCCTTATAAACACTAATTGATAGACACCAGTAACTATTATTTTTTAATTCAAAATAGCTTAGAAAGTTTCAGGCTTTTATTAAATTTAGTTCTGCTAATGAAAACGGCCTGCATCGCCGTTCGCGTTAGTGTACATCAAGTGCAAATTAGCCAAAGATATAGGGTGTAAATAAATTATAATAGTAAAGTCAATAAGTTGCCATTTATTATCATAATTCACTGCCTTTGTTGAAAATAACATAGCTATTTCCCACCCCTCTCCTGTCACACCACAATCTTTAGTAACAACGGAAAAGGACATTGGGTGAAGGTATCGTTTTCTTTTTTCCTAAACTCTAATTCAGAATTGCTACCGGGCGAGTTAATCATGACCTTTCTGGTACTTCAAACAAAAATCTATGTTTGGTTAGTAATTTGGAATTTGTCTAAAATAAAATAATTTTGTCTAAAATAATCGCGTTATTGCATATCGCTTAATGCTAACAGTAATACACCGGCAGTGTGACCGCCATTAGCGCGATGGTTGCACACACAACTATCATCCGCAAGTTCACGGGTTCAACCCAGCATTCGGCCACCTATCATTATTTAAGAGGCGGTCACTTGGATGTGTCTATCGAATACTTTGGGTACTCGAATAATCGACAAGTCTGATAAATGCTCCGGAATCGTAGTTAAACTGTAGACCCCGTTGAGTTGAGTGAGTTTAAAAATAGAATGCGTGTAAGCTTACTGAAAATGAGAGGCTCCCCATATCTCATTGATGCGATGCAAGGGTATTTGTTTTAATAGAGGAGCAGTATCTGGTACCTGCCAAACAAATGTCAACTGCTAATACAGGGTGGCGCAATAGAACGTGCATATTGCATCATCTTTTTTTGCGGGGTAGAAAAGGCGCGGGCGGGGGCGCCTACATCGTTGGGTTGGCGGGCTCATGGAGTTTTAGTCGCTATGAATCACTTCGACGGGAAGCGTCGCGCATTTTGCGTGCGCGCATTTTACGAGAACTCTCGTTCATATATTGCTACTAAGCGACTATATTGTGCTGAATATGGATAACGGCGAGTTAGTGAAGCTCCGAGTGCTAATTTAATTAAAATATGGGTAAAGCGTTTTGAAGAGACCGGTTTAACATTTAAACCACAAGCAAATGGTCGCCCAAGAACATCTAGGACCGAAGACAATGTTAAGAGAGTTATGGAGTTAGTACGAGGAAATCCACAAATGTCGACTCGCAAGAGATCGTCTGTCTCACAATTATCGCGACAAAGTTTGCAACGAATTTTAACATTGGATCTTAAACTGCATCCATATAAGCTGCAATTAACACAAGAACTGTAAGAGTCTGACTTCAAAGCAAGGCTCGCATTTGCTAATGAAATGCTTAATCGATTTTCCAATTTTGACAATATCCTTATCTCTGACAAAGCTCATTTCCTTATGAATGGGTTCGTAAAACGTCAAAATTGTCGTTACTGGAACAGTGAAAATCCCAAAATCAAACACCAGAAACGATTGCATAGTCCTAAAGTGACAGTATGGGCAGCAATCTCTGGCAGAGGAATAATTGATCCTTTTTTCTTCGAAAATGCGCGGGGCCAAAACGTCACGGTTAATACGGAACGCTATGTTGAAATGTTGGACGGATTTTTGGCTCCAGAAATTGAAAGTTCAAGAATAGTGAATTCCAGAACTTGGTTCCAACAAGAAGGAGCTACCTGTCACACATCAAATGACTCCATGGCGGTGGTGAAGCAGATGTTCCCTGGCAGACTGATTTCGAAAAGAGGTGATATCCCATGGCCCCCACGTAGTTCAGACTTGGCGCCTCTTGACTTTTTTTTTGTGGGGATACCTCAAACACAAAGTCTACAGTAATAATCCAAGAAACATCGTTCAGCTCAAGGAGAATATCCGTGGTGAAATGGCAGCCATTAGACCAGTATTACTGAAGAAAGTTTTCAATAATTTTCGTTTGCGTTTAGAGGGGTGCCATCGTAGAGAGGGTCACCATTTACATGATGTTATTTTTAAAAAATAAACTCCATTTATTACTCGACAATGCCTTAGATTTATTTTAACCATACCTTTTGTATTTATTTTTTAATATATTTTTTTAATATGCACGTTCTATTGCGCCACCCTGTATAATATATTTATCATTGTTTACGAGACCTTAGTCTTAGTCTTGTGGGACAAAGCGAGAATCTCGAATTTGGGATAATTTTCCTACAATTTTTCTCACATATATCCATATTTTGGACACGGTAATGATATCTTAAACACTTTGAAATGACTACAATTAAAAAAATTAGGCATTAAAAACACCACCAAGTGTTGATTCGAATACTTATACTATCTTGCTGCAGGGTGCCAATGGTAATTGTTAATTTTCCGCAGAATTTGAAACAGTTTTCAGTGCGTTTATTATTATCACAAAACACTGGACCCGAATCATTTTATTACCCAAAAGACATTCCTCATGTTATTACGAACACTTCTTTAATATTTTCTTTTTCAAAAATACAATAAAATATATTTTAATGACTATCTCGTACACGATGATCCCCATAATTTCAAGTTAGCGATGATAAAGGACAATAAAAATGATCCAGTGTCAGTTTAATGTAATTTTCCGGCATGAATCAGAAGATTCCGGTAGAGATATGTTTTATCCTTTCCTTTGTATTATTCACTAAATCTACAACCAATATATTAAATAGTAACATTTCCTTTTTCTGCCCTTTGGTAGCATTTTATGTCTGTCTCTTGGATTATTTAAAATTTTAACAAATTGATTCTTTTGCCGCTGTTCTTTTCCCACAACCAACATTTACTCCGGCGTGCTCGTGACTTTGTGGACAAAAGTGCATAATGTCTATTGACAGCTTTACAAGGGAATGTCACTTTTATTTTAATTACCATCGCTTAAGAATTTCATCCCGATGACAGCTTTGACAGCACATCGCACACACACACACACTCTCACACCCACACAACACACACCAACACATACTAACCCACACGCAAAGGCATTCTCGATGCAGAATGCAACAATCAATAACGTCAATGGAGTTTGACACTAAAAAATGTGAGGTAATATTTTCTTGGGAAAGTATGTCCGTGAAGCGTTAATTGTAATTTTCATATTTTATGGATGTTCACATTATATGGAAATATAAGAAAATTTCACTTGTCAGAATTTTGGTTATAAATTCGATATTTTGAAAGACTTACTTAATTTTTCAATGTATGAAATGGTCCAAATACATGTATGTTTATAAAAATTAAGTAAAATGAACGAAACTTAATTCCTTTTGGTATATTAAGGTTTGATATACCGAAAGGATAAATTTAGCTTCAAATTTCACAACCATTTTTTATATGCAGCTTCTCTGCGAAAAGTCAGCATATTATGCTTAACACTTTGTGAAACGTAACTTCGGAATTCAAATACCCGACTTCTTCAGAAAACCAGTTTTCAAGAAAATATACTTTTGTTTTAAAATCCAAACATCGACTTACAAAGTAATGAAATACATTAGATCAAAAGAAAGTTAGTACTTTAATTGCTTCCATCAAGATACTATATCTGTAGCCGTGCCAAATGATGCACACTTTCACTCCACCGGGTGGAGGTGCAAAAATACTATATTAGGGTTAAGGTAATATCTGTCACAATATCACAAAATGTTTTAAGTGACGTAGAATATAAGGATTTGGCAAAATGTATCTAAATACAATTACGTGCCCTGAAGTGAGTGCAAGTCCAATAAAAAATGTCACTAATATGAACTGACTTATACGTACCTTCAATCAACATCCGCTTGTGCTGGTGCTAAATGTCAGTCGGGGCATTATTTTCCGATAAATCGATAATTTCTATATGACGTGATTTTTCTCCTATTTTGCTAAACATTATAAATCATTACAACAAAAACCAGAACAAGCACTTTTTAAGGTGAATATACAATACGTGCGGAGCGTCAGAATGGGCTAGGGAATGTAATTCATCTCCATTCGCAAAACTATGTTTACTTAAAGTCAGTTGCGAACTAAATTATACAACATTTTGCGAACGGATGAACATGGATGTAGAAATATATGCTTAAATTAGGTAATTTTTACGACAAGTACTAGAAATGGAGAGGTTACCCGGTCGATTTATTTTAGTTTTCGAAGTATTGCAGTTCAATGCAAATGAAAAATACTTAAATTTCTCCAGTTTACGAGTTAGTGTTGGCAGGGGTAGAATTAAATTTCGGTAAATCGATCAATTTGTGCGGGAGGGACCAGCTAAGATAACCAAATTCACGATGTGTGCCAATTTTACTGAATTCAGTGCAACTTCTTCAAAAATATAAAAGTAAAATCATTCATTTGCATCGGCGGTACCACAAGAGCCGTGTTTACTTGATTACATTTAACAAAGCTTCCAAAGCAATGAAATACAAAATTAGTTTTCTGCGGTATACGAGCAAAGAGTTACAGAAAAAAGTTACATTTTGGAAAGTCGTTTTGTATGGGATATACCTGTAGGGTCGTTACAATCTTGTCTATTTTCGATGTAAAATCTTACTGGAGAAAATCTCTAATGTGTGCTTGATAAAAGATATAAATCTAAACTATATATTTTATATAAATTAAATCGGTCATTTTTGCAGGAGCTACCAGAAGGCATGGTTAATCGATTGATGTTCCCAATTTTTGATAAGCAATATAAGAAAACGTAATGGTCATCAATTTATATTACCGCAGCCTATAAATTATCAGTTAGAGGAAATACAATTAATTTCGCAAGATAGATCAATTTGTGTGTTAAATTTTGTACAGCTTCAATGTGCACAATGGGTCTGGACACTAATCGAGAATTGCCAATTGAAAAATTGTACACGAACACGCACAATGAACAAATAAAAATTTCATTACCATGAAGTTTCATTATAATTGATCCACGTGGGTAAACTGGAAAAAATTTCATTGCCATGGTATTGATGTATGAGGTGTAGTAGAAAGACATATTTTTACATTATATTGATAACTTTACTTACCATATTTTGAATGATCCATCTTGGGACAAATACGAACCTTTTTGTTTAATAGCTTGTTACCATTCTGAGGCAAATTCCAATGCGACTATTTCATAAAAACACTTTTCCCTATTTCCTAAAACGTAATTCAGCCGATTTTTGCAAGCTTCCCCAGAAGCAAATTTTTCACCAAAAAAGTCATTCCCCATAGGCAGGTACAAGTGGTAATCACTGGGTGCTAACTCCGGATTATAAGATGGCTGCAAAAAAAAAGTAATTCCCCATAGGCTGGTCTAAGTGGTAATCACTTGGTGCTAACTCCGGATTATAAGATGGTTGCATAAAAACCTTTCATTCAAGGGAGTAACTATCGATGTGTATGGCCTCGCGTTGTTCTGATGGAATGCAATTCCCTTCTTATTGTCCAAATCTGACCACTTCTGACCCATAGCTTCCTTTAAACAGTCCAATTGTTGGCAGTACAGGTTCAAATTAAGAGTTTGGCCGTAGGCGAGCAATTCACATCAGATTCATTAACTGTCAATCCCACACAGCAATACCTTCCTGACCGTCAATTTTGGCTTAACTATCGTTTACGTCGTCTCATCTCGATTCGATCATGGCCCTATTCGCTTGACGATGTTATAAGTGAGCCACATTTCATCGTCGTCCAGAAATGGATCGATTTAGTTCTTTTAGTTCAAATTAGTTCTTTTGGGTTAATTTGTATGGTACTCACACCTCGAGCTTCTTTTAGTATACAGCCTTATTTAAGTGATTCCAAATAGTTTTTGGGCAATGTATAGCTCCTGGGCAATAAAAACAATAATACATATATCTATCAATATTTTTGACAAGATATTCATTATCAAGATATTCATTATTCACACTATGCTTTGCAGTGGCAGCGCATAACGTCTTTATTCATTTCGTTAGTCCATCGTATGCGCTGCCTAGGTAGGCCTGCTCTTGTGGTCGAAGACGAGAATTCCTCGAAACAGTCGGAGCAGGTTCGGGTGACGTCCTGTCGTTGTGAATCTGCAGACTACGGTTTGATCGGGTTGTTCCGGTGGGCAACGTCTGCATTATTGCACCACCACTATCGGCTCGCATGCTGCTCCCTCCAGCGTTAGCTCCAGAGTTCGCCCAGGCGCTCCCGGTTGCCTACAGTTGTACAATTCTATTCTGTAGTATTCTCTCCATTTATTGGGTTGATTTGATGGATTGCTCTTGGTTTCATTGAAGATCTTGGGCCCTATCGGCTGCGTGCCATTGCCGGCACCCGATACCTACAATATCACCGGTATCCGCCAACTACTTGGCGACGAGGACAATCAAACAAATCAGAAATGTTTCAAAATATCAATTAAAAAGAAAAAGCGTGATGCCTCCTAAAACGAGTAACTCATCTGATGAAAGTTATAATATCACACCAGTTACCGTACTCCAATCATCAAATGTACCCGCATTTAACCCTAATTTAGAGTCATGGAGTGTGTGGGAAGAACGCCTAGATATACATTTCTCTGAAATAAATTGTACAGATGATAACATAAAAAAATCGATTTTTTTAAAATCAATTGGTGCCGTTTCTTATAAAATTGCACACAGTTTGTGCAGTCCAGTTTCTCCAATGTCAAAATCGTTTGAAGAGTTGTGCAAGATATTAGGCACACAATATGCAACCCCAACAATTATATTTAGCGAGCAAAAGAAATTCCACGTTTCAACCAAAAAGAAAGTGAATCTGTCGCAGAATGGTATGCTAGAGTTAAAACATTGGCGCTTAATTGCAAATTTGGAAATCACTTGAATGCATTTGTTCTACATCAGTTCATCATGGAATTGCCAAACTTCATGTTCGAAAGACTCTGTGGAGAAGATGAGAACCTTACAATACAAAGCGCATTGAGAAAGGCGATGATATTAGAAACAAAATGCATAGCAAAAGCAATAGATGAAAAAGACTATGCAATGAATTTGGTTAACGGGCAAAAATTTGCCAAAAATAATAACGGTAGTGGCTCCAGCAACAGAAGCAAAGATGACAGCGGTCATAGGGGCGATGTCGGCGGTAGCGGCAGGTGCATCGGTAGAGACAGCAAAGATGACAGCGGTCATAGGGGCGATGTCGGCGGTAGCGGCAGGTGCATCGGTAGAGACAGTTGGCGGTAGCGTCAGCAGAAAAAAATTTGCTACCAGTAGAGACAATAGAGGCGAAGTTGATAAAAAAATCTGCATGTTCTCATTGCGGTTGGTTCTCAATATTGTAAACATAAATATAGCAAATGCCATTGCTGCAGCAAAGTAGGCCATTTAGCTCCGGTTTGTCATAATATAAGGAGAAATGTTAATTTTGTGGCTAATGAGAGCAATAATGATACTGATGATAATAATTTGTCTAATTACTCAATTTTCAGTTTGTGATACTGGTTCTGCCAATTTCGTTTTACGAAAGAAACATCAACAAAACGCTGCGACCATGTAATGCTCCATATGTTAACTACAGTGGTGATAAATTAAAGCTGGTCGGTGAATATGATGCTTCTATTACTTTCGAAGGTAATACAAAATCTGTTGTTGTTGTTGCGGATTCTATAAATCCACCCTTACTCGGTCGATCGTTTTTACGTTGATTTAATTTTGAATTGCTGCAAGTAAACAACATTAATAATGCTAACACAAATGCTGCAATCTCCGATTAGTTAAAAAAAGAGGTTTTCTGATGTTTTTGATAATAAATTGGGAGAATTTAAAATCAGCAAAATTTCATTGAAAGTTAGTGAAGATGCAACACCGATATTTTGCAAACCAAGGCCCTTACGGTCGTCAATTTACTTCGTTTGAATTCCAACAATTTTTATTCTTAAATGGAATCAAACATGTTTTAACTGCACCATCCACTAATGGTCAAGCTAAAAACTTTGTTGAAACATTTAAAAAGTCATTTTTAGCAAATTTAGACCAAAAAGGAGATGCCAATTTGGACCAAATATTATGTAGATTTTTGATGGATTACCGAAACATGACGCATTGCAGTACAGGCGAATCTCCAGCAAAAATATTTTTCGGTAGAAAACTTAAAACCCGCTTCAGTAAATAATTGCCAAGTTTCTGTCTTATTGTGTCCTTAATTTGTTCTATTGTTGTGTTAGGTGCGTCGAATTGCGTGTGTATATAGTATTTGTTCTTTATTGTATTTAATTTGTGTTTATTTCGTTTACTGATTCGTTTATCCTGTACGCTGGTGATGAACCCCAAGTTCTTCCTCAGTTCTTCGATCTTGTTAAGTAGCCTTGTTTTCCATCTAGGGATATTGCTCTTTAGTCTGTGTTCCCTAGTCGTTGCGTCATTTGCCACTTGTTGGTTTATACTTCTGTTCATAGGCCTAATTTTTCGACGCTGTTCTTCCACTTTCGTTATGGCATATGCTGCACAATAGAGTGTGTCAATTAGCCTTTGGTAGTCTGTATTTATGACTTCTATCTCCGCTGGCAGTATTATCCCATTCAATATATCTATTGCCATAAAAGTGCTTTTCCTAGGCTTAAATCTACTTAATATGGGCCTAGATTCTGGATCTATACCTATGTATTTGATTTTTGCCTCGTTGTATAATGTGTTGATGGAGCAGAGTAAATTAGAGTCCCCTGACGCCTGCGACGTCGGTATATTGTTTTCTTGGTCTCCGGGTATAGTATATGTATGAGTGCTAGTGTTGATATCCGGGATAGCTATTTGGGTTTCGATGTGCGCTGGGCTGTCCATGTTTCTGTCATCAATATGCTCTGTGTTGTTTGCCTGTGTGGTCTCGTTCAGTACTGCTTGTCGGATTTGCTCTATTATTGTTGGTGGTATTAGGTTATTCCTAATAATTGCAGCTCTTCTATCAGCTAGGTTTTGGTGTGTAAGATAATGCATATTTGGGTAATCTTGGATAAAAATATTGTACATTTGCTGCCTGTAATTTGACCCTTGGGTCTGAGTGCGCGTCGCCCTGAAGTAGGCTTTTATCACGGACGTGTTCATTTCTAGCGTCCACTTTATCCTGCGCCTTGGCAGCCCTGCGTTCGTGGCCCCTCCTTCGATAAGAAGGAAAGCATCTCGTACAGGTGGGCTTCTAGCATTTACGGCCCTTTGTCTTGTTCTACGTGTTATTATATTCGCATTTGTCGCATTCATATTATCAAAATTTTCTTGCATATTCTCCATAAATTTAAAGGGTTGTTTGGGCATTGTTTTCTGTCTACCTGCCCGAAAGACTTATTATTATTATTATTAATATTATTATTATTATTATAAATTATTAACGTATGAATTAGCATTTCGTGCTTCGTCCCTATTTGGTCCTTCCAGAGCGATTATACTTACCTGTTCGAGAGAACCTAAACACCATTACCTTCAGGCATTGAAGAAGGACCGCAGAAGGCAGGAACACTAATTAATTATCAACTAACTAAAATGATGCTTTAACTGTGTAGATCAATATTACCACATAATTCTCCACGTTCGACCGCAATAGTCTCTTTAGGTTTTATTTAGTTGTCCAGAAACTTTGAGACAGAGTGAAAATATATATTTTTTTTCGTGACGAAATTACAAACTGCTTCGATTCAAAGCAAATAAGACGCATAATAAAATCTAAATTACCTTTGTTGCGTACTCTAATTGTTAAAAGGTTTTTAAAATAATTCACTCCTTCCTTACGGCTGACATCGTAGTGACTAAAATAATATATAATGGATGCAAAGAAAAATAATCACTCCAAATTCGTAGCTATTTCCTTTATTCCATTGCTTTAGTCATTTAAAACGTTTAGCAATAATGATTAGGGTCTTTGTAGCGTCGCTTTTATGCTTAACTTACGAAAAAACTTAAAAAGAATTCTCCCGATTGATTTGCGCCATTTGTGACTTTAATCCTTTTTTTCTCGCGACTCAAAGGACACAATTTATGCCCATTGTAAGAGTTTTTATGAATAGGAAGGAAGAGTATGACAGAGTGAGGGATTAAAGTTAAAAACAAACCCTTAAATTTCTAGTGAAGCAAATGAACATTACAACTAAAGAAGAAATCAATACGATTTTTATGATTTTTCAATAAGGACAATAAAGAAGCCACACATGTGGTATTTTATTTTTTGTTTGAAATGAACAGGAATAAAAAGGAATGAATCCTTTCAAAACTTCCCAATGAATTGTACGTATTTCGTAAATCAATGGCATTATCCTTCATTTATTTTAACGGCTCCACACCGGGAGTTGGAGGAGCTACTACAGAACCATTCGCAGAACAATTGTGGTGGTAACGCTTTCAGCACACCAAGTGAACGAAGCATTCAACAATTATGATTCCACAGGAGTTCTACGTATAGTGCCAGTATGTTTCGGCACCGGTGTCGTCATATACCATGAATGCGAAGAGCAAACAAATAAACAATGAGCTGCCACAAAAGGACATTGCTCATTGTCAGTATTTTGTGGATACTGCATGAAGTGTTTGCGAATGGAACGTTGAACATTCTCAGATTCAAATAATTGAGCTGTTGAAGTGCATCGATGTGGAACTAAATAACATTGTGTGAAGCTCACACCGGCCATCAGCTAGGCGGAGTCGGTGTATAATCAGATTTCTCAAGAATCCGAATATTTAGTAAAGCATTAAGTATTTACATAAATAAATATCTTACTTGGGATAGTCAAAACCATAATAAAAAATCTATTTTTCAAATCGAAACCAATGTTTTTTTTTTTTTTTTTTTTTTTTTTTTTTTTTTTTTTTTTTTTTTTTGAAAAAGTGGTGTATTCGGATAATCAGTTTCTTCGGAAATTGTTAATTGGTAGGTAATTTATGTCTTTTCAGAGCCCAGAGTGATTACGAACACTAGTAGAATAATATTTCCAACTGAATTTTATGCGCAGATAACTAAAAGTCACCAGTCAATGAAATATTGCAAATTGAAAAATGGGACAATAATTGAGTCTCATTCTGAAGCATCTTAAATTCAAGTCAAATTTCAAATTAGTATAAGCTTTTGGTTTGGGATTTATCTAAGAAAAAGTTCAGAAGTGCCACGATTTCAAACCGATTTGATTTTGAAACAAACTAAACCACTTTTTCTACATTTGAATCGAATCATATACCGCAATGCTTCAAAAAAAAAAAAAAAAAAAAAACACATTAGCCATGTAAAAACTGGTATTTGTCATAGAGATTTTATTCCACAAAGTAAGAAATGAGGCAATTAAGAGATGTTGGAATTTAAGATGAATACGGAAATTATTTCCAAACTGATTTATGAAACATGGTATTACATTTTGAAAAATTCAACAGTGGCAATCTTTATACTTGAAAGATTTTCGAGATATTTCGTTCAGGTAAACATTTTATTTTAACACATTCTATTAGCTTGTATTATATTAAAGCTTCTGGACCGAACGAATTGATTATCTACATACTTCAACTAGAGCTACAATCGCAGAATTTTTTGTAAACATACCCTTTACAGAGTATGCACGTGATAAGAAGAGAAAATATTCAAAAATTAGTACTATTAGGGCTACGATCGGAGTGAAAAAGGATAAATTTGGTACCATCACCCAGCACAATCTGCCATAGCTAGAATTAAGAGTTGTGATAATGTCCATATTCCCTTTCTTTACGAGTAAAAAGGATAAACCCAGGTAATATTGGTATCCATAATCCAGAATTCGTACTTATAGGGATAGAAAAGGAAATTGGCGCGCGACAAGAAAATGCTATTATCAAGTAACATAGAGCATCAAAACTAAGTTCATTAGGAGTAAATAAGGGTAGAAGAGGGAGAGAAATAGTGTCATTACTCATAACACGAGGTTCTATTATCATTGGTTCTATTATCAGTATAAGCCACGATTGAGAAGGGATTTACGCAAATTCGTGCCTTTGTGGGACCAAACATGGACGAATGAGAACAAAAATAGTACCATTGCCCAAGACGAACGGCTTATGTTGGAATCACTAAAATTAATACAAACTTTACTGTTACGAGGTATGCGCGAAATCCTACTTTAGGGAGATCAAGTACTTATTAGTACATTAAAGTAGAACATAAAAAGAATGTAGTCAGTCAAGATATGCGTGCGATGAAGAGGAATTTTCGAAAATTTTTACTTTTAGAGATAAAACGGGGAATTAAGGTGTTAAAAATGGACCATCCTATAAAACACTGACTGAAATTAAAACCACCAGCGCATTCTTTTCAGGTTATTGTCAAACAATATTATATTACTGTGTTATGTTGTTATATAATAACAATGTATTATATACATATGTATACAGCAGAGACGATATCGTAACCATCTACTGAGGTGCGATAATTGCTAGTTGAAAACTATATATATAAGGAGTTTTTCTGAAATTCGTTCTTTTAAGATATAAACAAGGAGAAAGAGACCATAAATGACAAAACCGGAAGAAACTGAAGTCGGTGAAAATATAAATTTTCAAACTCAAACTGCGAATGAATGGGACAAACATTGAATCAAGCTTGATCTGAAGCTAAAAAACGCGTTTTCAGGGAAATGTCATAGGTTAGATGGATTAGCAACGACGCCTTTGTCTAGACTAAAGAGCTTCAGTGGCAATAAAGTAAGCTGCATTGTTCAAAATTTGAATTATTAAGAGCTCAAACTGATGTGGGATAAAAATAGACCTTCCCCGGTTGAACTGTTGAGATAAGAATCGCTGTAATTGGCAAAACGAATCTCCTGGCAGAGCTTAATAAATTGCAGAGGTGTCTAACTTCTAAATGAATTTCTACTTATAATGTGAAATTACGCTTTCATAAGTGCCTTTAGCATTGTCAAAATTAGGAAGACAGATATGGGAAATTCAAGTTAATTTCGATAACCCTGATTGCGAAACTAAGTGAATAAATGACGGACCGTGCAGCCATGTTAGTACACACGACTATCGTCTGCGTGGTCGACAGTTCAATCTGCCTACCTATCACTATCTGAGCGGCGGTCACCTCGATGTACGAATACTTCGATTAGTCGAGCGATCGACAAATTTGGTAAATGGTTCTTAAACAGTGACGTATGTCCTATTGAGTGATCTAAAAATAGAACGCGTATAAACTCATTGAACATGAGAACCTCTTCCATATTTCTTCATCGAATAGAAGGCAATTTGTTGTTGTAATTATGAAACTAAAGTTTAAAAGCAGAATTTTTGTAAATAAATGGTAATGTGTGAAGGCCTCCAAATAAGTGAGATTCCTGAATAGTTTTATATTATTGAGATCATGATTTGCGAATCTTTGAGTCATAGTAGACATCAAGCAATACTTATATTTAAATATATAGAATCTAAATACAAAAATCTATCCAGAAGACAATTTAAATAGAGTGAGCATATCAAAATGAAGGGTTCTAAAATGTTTACTTCGTTGCCCATAATGGTAAGATCTGGTAAGCCCCGGTCATCTAAATTTTGTGTTCAATACACTCCCTTGAGGTACCTCTCGTAAAATCTAAAAATATTATTTTTATCAAAACCCTTAAAATATTTACTCTGGCTTACTAAAGTTTCGCACAGCGTTGTTACTTCTTATCCTCTAGTTTAGGACCATAACTAGACAAGCCAACATCTACCATGTTATGTCCAATATAAAATGATGAACTCCTTACAGATTTCCTTTTTCGCTCATATTTTATAAATCAAAGACCAAGTTAGATTAGTCTTAGCATTTTGTGGAACCAAATATAATTTATGAAACGTGGGTAGTTTTTCTTCTGTCGTACTGTATCCCAATACATTAAATTCTAAAATGATATTTCTGTCAAGCCTGCTCAGACTTTGGGTACAGTAAAGTCATTTAAACGATTTTATAATGACTGAATCTGGCCAGATATTAAGTTTTATATATTACAAATAATTGTTTCATTGTATAAATTACATAACAATAGTCCTAAATTTCGGTACAGAAGTTTAGGGTAGGCTTGATTAAAACTTTTGTATAGGATTTAAGTTGAATTTTACTATAAGGATGCAAGTCCTTTCTTAGCAGTTGCATTTGCCTATAAAAATATAGGTATAAAAGTTAAATACAATTGAATCTTCTTAAATACTATTAAATCCCATCATATCTAGTCAAAGACCTGGCTGTATCCAATATCATATGACAGATGTACAACTATTTCTAAACATATTTCTTATCAGAACTTGTTAAATTGTACCCTGAACATATTAAATCCAACAAGACCTGAAATACGAGTATCTAGTCATGTATTTGTTCGGTTCAAATAAGGCATGAGAAGTCTCTTCAAAAATTCGTACAACAAAAGTATAAAAAATTAAAATAAAAAAATTCTAAATTAAATGACAATTGAATGTTGTTAGGATTCTGATATTGATTCTGTTCATACTTTTAGTTGTTTACAAGCATTTCATTACTTTTTTAGCCATTTGTTAGGCTCCAGGCACACTTTTCGCTAAACACAAATTGTCAGGTACGTAGCGAAATTACCAGCGGTAGAGATTGATTTCGTCACACCAAGTACCATTTGATCGAAGAAGATATACCTTAGCTTCAATTTAATTAAGTGTTATAAGATGAGAGTGGATTGGAGACAAATTTTGGGTCAACTTGAGCCTAATTGAAACAGTTACGTATGTCAGTTTTGAACTAACTTGAGCCAGTTAGATACAGCCATTTTTCGACCATTTTTCCATTGTTCATTAGATCTGCTTCCAGAAGCATATGGATATACGAGTTTATATTTTTTTTTTACGCGGGAGGTGCTTCTATTGCTCTTAAGTTTTCCAGTATAGGAGTTTTGCCAGCTGCCTTATGGTTTATATCTAGTTCCAAAGACAAATATTCTTAGTTAGCATTGCTATTTCATTACGAAGACACATCGGATCAACGTTTACAAATCGTCGAATTTTGTTAACAAACGAGAGCTGTAACGTTGTTAACGTTCGAGAGCTGTAGTTGGGCATCCTGACGTAGTGCCGAACGTTTGTTGAGAGTGTTGTAGGAAAACTTGAATAAGTTCGACGTGTGGCGAAGCTTATTATGAGCGAATTTGCAAATTTGGCGGGATTGCAAGGGTTGCTTAAATTCAACGAATTAAATAATTATTTACATAAAATAGTTATCACAAAGTAAATTGACAAGCATTGATTTATACTTTTAAATAAAGCATTTGTAGCCTTTTATAATTTTCTGCGTGTTTTTATATCTTCACCCGAAGGAATTTAATATGTCATTTAATACGGCAAAAATGTGACACCAAGAAGGAAGCATTTAGATTACTCGGCATCTTTTTAACAAACGTGTTCCATGACAATTTAAGTTGGTGCAGCGATGTCCGTCTGTTTAGCTGGCAATAATAAACTCGCCAGATCGTTACTGGAGATGGTAAATGGACCTTGTGGCACCTTTCAAACAAAATGAGAGATATTCCGCAATTCAGTTTTCCCCTGTAATTCCTCCTGCTCCTCCGGCAGCCGACTAACCATGCTCTTTCTAGTACCTCGCATGCAAACGACTGATTTAACCCATATGTTTCTAAAGTTCAAATTCATTCCAGCAACTCAATTTCGTTGCCTCAATTTCGGCAGCACAGATTAGTGCTTTGTGCTGCCTGATACAACTAGAGACAAATCAATGGATTGATTTGGTACCTCCCACACAAATAACCGGTAAACGTAGGTTTGAGAATGAAAATGGACTGCTTTGCCACTCTCATCCGAGAACATCCCAAAAGTTCTTTCATTGCAAACACAAATCTATAGGCTGCAGTTTCCTAAGCTTTTTTTCGTGATTAGACTAAATTGTGATATTTGGTTAAATGTAAAAAATCGAACGGATAACCCCGACCAAATTACCTAATTTAACGCCGACCAAATTACCTAATTTAACCCATATTTTCCTGGGTTCATTTTTCTCATTCTATTGTACTAAATTATGTACAATTTAAAAATGGCATTGCCGCTTCGTTTAGAGTACCTCACATACAAATTTGCTGATTTGGGGAAAAACGGTGATTAAGCTATAATTTCCAAGCGAAAGACTTCAGAAAGATACAATTTTACTTCTTTATTGGGACTGAATTCACACCATTTGTTGATTAGGACCTAGTGAAAGACCTCTGATGAAGGTATATGTAAGCCAGTTCACTTAACTGAAATTACTAGTCTGTACTGGTCCATATTTGTTTTTGATTAAAATTCGAACGCAAACACCTCAGTTCTTCGTATAAAAATATTTACACGTTTAGTTTCACTTTTGATAATATCAATTCTGCCAAAAATGTAGCAAATTTAGCAAATTTTTGTTGTAGTCGTTTTATGGTAAAACCTACATTTTAACCGTATTGTTGAAGATAGTTTTTATTCGACTAAATTTCAAACATAAAACATCGTGGTACAATGACGCTTGTAGAAAAATCTTAGCCTACTACGAAACAATATGAAATTATGAATACAGGTGGATTATTATCAAAGTATACAATTAAAATATTCTAACACGTATTCGAGCGTCATTCGAGCGAGGCACTAGATTGCCAATATTTCTCAAGTTATGCCAGACGATAAAAGATATCGCCATTGGGCTGCGAACATCAGCACTGATGCTAAATTGCAGCTAACATAGCTTTTTTTTTGCAAATTTATCAATAAAAATAGCATTTACCAGGGGAAACAAAATTGCAGGACAACGTTTTATTATTTAATTTATAGAAAGTCATTTACAGAAAAATTATGAGGTGAAAACGAAATTACTCAATCCAAAAATGAGCAGTTAGGGTTTTCATATATTGCATTTTATTTGTGGTACTTCTCAACTGATAATTTAATTTATTGCAGAAAATATGAAAAACTTTAAAATAATATATTAAATTACAGTTATTTTTTCGAATGCATTCATTTTAATAGAAATTTTGTTCTGCATGAAAATTTTTTTAATGTTGAAATATTTTTAAATGAACTTGTTTACTTATATTCTTTTAACATCTTAATCAAAGCAACTGTGCCATCAACCATGGGCATTCTGTCAAAATTGATTAGTTAAAGTCCCGCTTAAGGGAATTGTCGAAATTCTTATTGTCTTTTTGTGCCTTTATTTCGACTCACAGTTTGCCTTTTGCCAGTTTTGCCAGTGAGCCTTTTTATTTCTAAAATGGATAAAATTATCAAACAAAGAATTTATATTAAATTGTGTAGCGAATCGCTCAATATGTTACAGAAAGTTTACGCTGCGTCGATTTCACTTATCGACGCACTTACATATGAGTTGAGCACTCAAACATGGTCGAGATATGATGGAAGATCTGCCAATTAAAGTCTACATCGATAAAGGGAACAAAATGATGATCCCTTTATCAAAGGGATCAATTCGTAACATTTTACACAGTTGTTTGGGTTTAAAACTCGTCGCCACACGGCTGTTTCCGAAACACCTGGGTTTACGAGTATGACAGGTAAACCAATCTTCGAAATGGCGCCTTCCATCTCACCCGAACCCAAAAGAAAAATATGTACGTAATGTTTGTGTACGTTTTCCTTTTCGTGTCCATCACTCTCGTACAATTGTTGTGTATCTGTACTGTCTTCATGGTTCAATACGTATATTTTTTATTTACACCTATTATATGTAGCTGAGTTACCATTGTGGGAAATACAGATTATAAACATTTTAGAATATTGAACTTATGCAATGTTTTTAGTAATTGTATTAATATTTGTTACTATGTACATTTATATATAGGTAGTTGTTGCATATTTTAAAAATATATAAACTTAAATAATATAACACATTATACGTTTGTTGTTTATAATATAATATATAAACCAGTCAGAAATTTCTGTCAGTCAGGTACGAGTATATTGACTAACAAATATATTCACACAAAAAATACCGGGAATTAAATAACAGAGTCTACAATTTAACAACGATTCCGAGCGCATGAATTTAAGAAGCATTTATCAGAATTATCGACTACTCGAGGAGTCCGTCAGAGACATCGAGGTGACCGCCTCTCCGATGATGATAGGTGGCTGTATGCGAGATTGAACCGTCGATAATGCGAACGACAGTCGCGTGTACTAACCATCGCGCCACAGCCGGTCACAAAGCACTCAACGAGACCTACAGTTTAACGACGATTTCGAGCGTCACAGTTTGAGAATCATTTTCAAGACTTGTCGATTACGTTAATTAATGACGATTTAAGTAACTTCGTTCTGCGAATTATGGATTGCGGTGGAAGATAAAATTTCGGTAAATTTCAATGTCGCCCTTTTTCACTCTCAGAACTTGGATCATCAAACACATGATATATGGCGAACTTGATCAGAATGGATATCGAATGGAAGACAAAATTTAGAAATATATGGGTTAAGACTGCCATTTTTTTTTGTGGTATCAGAAGGGGCATGGTTACCTGATCGATTTTTATCCGATGTTGTATAGAATTGCATAGTAATGTAATGGACAAATATATAGACTACTACAACCGACTAATTAAATTGCAGAGAATTTATTGAATTTCGTCAAATCGATCAATTTGTATAGAATGAATGTAGCAATTTGCTATGCTTTCCTTCTGATTCTATTTTGACAAACGCTGAATGTATGGAACTTACCAGAAAGGGTACGCCGATATAGCCCATTTACAATTCTCGGCTAAAATCCAACAAGTTTTAAGAAGTTTCATAAAGTTCACCCGCCCAATCAAATTAAAAAGTCATGAAACTCATTTCGTCAAAAGATAATTGGTATTTTAAAAACTTCCTTCTAGATATTACATTTTTGCCGTGTCAAATGATAATATATAATTATAATACTAAATCGCTAATTTTGTTAAGTTACGTATTTTTTAATTTTTCGTTTTCAAATACTCTTTTCTTTCTATAATTTGCAAGCAATTTTGTTTTTTACAGTTTAATAATTTATTCATTTTAAGAAATAAGGGTAGAAAAATCATAATTGAATGCGTATTAAATAAATAATAAATAAATAAACAAAAATAAAATAAGCAAAGTTGACTGGTTTCTTTGAATATCGCTATGTTGTGCACTCGGAATTCTTGCCAGAAGAACAGACGGTAAATATAGAGTATTATCTGGGAGTTATTCAGCGTTTAAGAGCCCGAATTTATTTAAAAATGTTGTGGAAAGAACTCATAAATTTTGCACCACGATAACGCGTCAACAAATATCACCGAACAACAACCGTATTCCTCCCCTTTGAGGCATCCATTTTTAGTCGATTGAAGACTTAAAAAAGCCTTCGTGGCTATGATGGATTATTATTGGATTATTCGTTGACACAAATGTATTTTTTCCAAATAGGTCTACTTTGACGGCGATACAATAATTTTAGTTTGATAATAAATGTTATTGACCAATTCTGTGTTCCTGTGCTTTTTAACAGAATATAGATTAAAAATTGAATATATATATATATATATGGTTTAAAAAACCTAAACATTTTGATACTAAAAAGTTGATTTCGTGCCAACGAACATAGTACTAGTATCAGCCTTTTAGACATTTCAATTATTGTGTCAGCTTTGTGTTTCGTTTTAGTGTTGCCTTACGATAACCAGATATTCAATTAGTTACCTTCTTAGGAATTAGTTTGTTGAATAACTACTTTTCTATAGGTTTTAACGTTTAATGGACAATCATTAAAATTTGTATTTTTATTTAACATACTCGTATGATGATTGTAGCACATGCTTACCAAGTCTTGAAATCATGGTTGCGTTTCAGTTTCATTGTTCTATCATGAAAAAGCATATTCTTTCCTGAAAGACATCTGTTCATTCATTTTATTGTTAAAGTTATCTTTATTTCGATGATTTACAACAGGAGTTAAATAAAATTTACCCATAAAAATGTGTGTCCTTAAGAAGAACACACAATGCATTTGTACATACACACATACCGCATTGTTGGTGCCAAAAGCAGAACCTGGCCTTACGTACGAAGCTCTTGATGTTAGTCTGTGTGTGTGTGTATCTTGATGTATGCACTACATAAAGTCATAAAGTGAACTTTTGACGTTCACAAATAAAAATCATAAAAGTCATAAATTATTTCAATTATAAATTACTCATTAAAAAAACAAACGACTTGAAAACTTTACATGTACATCAGTACTCAAACTCATACCATATACGCATACACTCGCCACTGCCCAAACTGTAGAAAAGAACCTTTTCACACATACACCGAGAGACAGAGTACGCATAACTAGTCCTTAGAGAGGACAACAAAACAGTTTCATCACGTCACCATTGTCATTCAATACAACAACTTTGTTGTTCCGAAATTGTTGTGTCTCTTCTTCGGTTGATGTTTTCTTTTATATGGGGTGATTTACGTGGCAACACCTAAGACTCGTAATTTAATACCCTCGGAGTGCCCTCATGAATTTTATTGCAAATTTTCCCTCCTAGAATTGTGTTTAAGTAAATGATTAATGGCATCGTTCCAATTATAATAAAATATGTGCGCTTCATTTCATGGCATTTTTTACATAGATTCGAGCGTCTGAGCATTTGTGGGATTAGAGTGAATAGTCGCGATTATCAACAATTCTACATGGAATGCTTGATTAATTGACTTCATGTACGAAAGTAAATAAATGAGCAGTTAATGAGTAATCGAGATGATGTTAAATGTTTTAGATAATATATGTGGGTTTATTGAAATTTGTCCAAGATCATCGTTTCAAAATCAAAATTTTTTTGTTGGCAAATATAAATGAAAAATAGGCGAAATATGAGTTAAAGCATTCGACGCCCACCTGTCTATCTCTGAATAGCGTAAATACTCTTAAATGATGTGCAGTTGCCTATTCAGCAAAGTGTATATCTGATTTATGTGAACATGGCGCAAATTCTGAACCTTTTCCATAGAAAAGGACAACCAGTTTTTCATTATACCTTCAACCGAACGAATAAACTTATAAATCATTTAGTGCGGCAAAATATGTAACACCCACATAGAAGAGTTTAAAGTGAGAAATATCTTTTGACCAAATGTGCTACATGACTTGTTGAGTTAATTGGGCGATGTCCTGGATACGACAACTGTCGTAAATCTTAGTACAGACTAATATCTTGCCAGATCATAGCTGGGAATTTTAAATTGGAACTATTGGTACCAGCCACCCAAATTGGTCAATATTGGAAAATTGAGTTTTCCTCTACAATTTATAATTCGGGGACTGAGTAACATATAAGTTTGCATACTAGTTTATAATACTTGACAGTTACGACCCTTTCGATACTTCCCATGTAAATGGTCGGTCGAAAGCATATATCCTTAGGTTCACAATCAATTGCACCGAATTCAGTAAAGTTTCCAGACACCAAGATTTTGACAGAATTAGGTCTGACAATAAAAATTGAATGTACAAGTAAGCCATTTCTGGAAATTGACTGATTTACCGGAATTACATTTTCCGCTATAATTTACAATTAGTAAGCTGCAGGAATCTACATGTTCGTCTAAAGTATTGTGAAAAGGTGATTTTTAATCGAATTTTTTAAAAATCGAATAAAACACTCAAATGTGCAACATATATTAAAATTTGTTATTGCAATCGATAAATTGGTCTTTACCATTTAATTTTTAAAGATAATTTCATATAAATGTCCTCAAGATGTCCATTCGGAAGGTCCAATTTTTCATCACTTTTGTTATGTTATCCTGTAAGGCTTCAACAGTGTTCAGCTTGTCTACAAAGACTGACGACTTGATATAACCCCACAAGAAATAATCAAGGGGGCCCAATCGACAGATAAGCTGCTCACCAAATTCATCCCTCAACATATCCACTATTTCACGAGCAGTGTGGTATGTTGCATTGTCCTGATGAAATCACATGTCAACCAAGTTCAACTCAGCCAATTGGGGCAAAAAAAAATCGCGTATCATGGCTCGATATCGTTCGCCGTGGACGATAACTTTTCTTCTACGGTCGTCTTTGAAGAAAAATTGACTGGTGACGTCACCAGCCCATAAACCACACCAGACTGTCGTTTTTTCGGGTTGCGTCGGTAATTCATGTATGGCATGTGGCTGCTCATCACTCCAGATGCGACCGTTTTGTGTGTTTACGTATCTGTTCAGCAAAAAATTAGCCTCATCGCTGAACACAACTCTTCGATGAAGCAACGGATTTTCGTTGAGCTTTTGAAAGGCCCATTCACCAAAAATTAGACGTTTTGGTAGAACATTCGGCTTCAATTCTTACGTGAGTTGAATTTTATAGGCCTTCGAACCCAAATCGACGTGTAAAATTTCCCTTGTGGTTGAGTAACACTTGCCCAATCGCTGAGAACGGCGACGAATTGACTTTTCACGATCGTCATTAACACTGGTCGCTACGGTTGCAATATTTTCTTCGGTACGCACTCTGCGCATGCGAGTCGATGTTTTATGTCCAACAAAGCAAATTTGGTGCGAAAGTGGAGATAACAGTACGAATTGTTGATTTAGCAGGTCGATTATGGTTATTACAAAATGGTTGTATCAAAGGATGCACATCTGCCACAGAGCACGAATTTTGATAATAAATTTCAACGGCTTGCAATTGTTGCTCGTTTGTTAATCTTTCCGTGATTAAATGGCAGAGTATACTGTACACTTTTCACTTTGAAAGATGACGTTTGGACGCCATTACTAACCAGTGCTCCCAACTTGAAAACATTCTCACATTCATATATTTCACTTCGCTTTACTGAATTCAGCAAAACTTAGCACACATCAAACAACTATTGAGCTTAGTTCTTCAGGGTATCACAGAAAGCTATAATTTTGCATGATCTAATCTAGGATATTTCTTCATATAAACCAAGAGATTTATGACTTCTCTTCTTTTATACCGTTCAATTTTGCACTACCAACGCAAATAAGCATTGATTGAAGGTACATAAAAATCAAGTGACCTAACTAGTTGTTAGTATTTTTCGAAAACTACGCTCACGTTTAGGACGGTCTTTTAAAAGAGAACGTCCTTCTAGTATCAACTAGCTGCAAAGCTTTTAATTTACTAACTAGATTGTGGAAATAAAGACCTATTACCGGACAAGTGGGCATGTTAAAAAATTCCTTTAATCGGACATTATGAATTGCCACAGTCCGTTTTTACAGCATTATCCACAATTTGTAGTGATCGTTGGAAAATTGTGTGAATTGGAATTGGTCTTGCTAATGTTTATGTTTTGTTTCAATTAAAACATAAATTTTATCGAAAAAAATTGAAAAATGTTTATTCTCCAACAGATAGGTTCAATCCAAACATGCTTTTTGCCAAAATTAGAACTTGAAAGCTTAATTTTATACCTTCCCTAATCAACAACTTTATCGAAATTCGATCATACTTCAAGATAGGACACATTAGCCCATGTTTTGATATAGCCCCATACAACTGGCCCAAACTTGATCTTATCGCTTCCACAATCAGAGCATCCAAGCTTGATATTATTGTTCTCACAATACATAAATATAATTAAATTTTCTTCGTATTTTGCAATTCGATCTCAAATGGTACTTGAATTCAAAAGACTGTGTCCCACCAGTATATGTTTTCATATACATCTTATATAGTGGGTTCGATGCATTTTGGTCGGAGGAAACGTTTTTGGAACTACTACCAATTTTTGTAATTATTTTAATATTCTCATATATTTTTATGAAATATACTGTATTCATAGGCTATTAGGCAGCAAATATAATCTTTAGGCATAAAAGAGTTTTAACTAGCTTTACACCGGTTGAATATATTTATATATATCGAATCAAATTTCGAATACTCAAAAATGATAATTATTTTTTTTGTATCTGTTTAATACTCGTATGGGCATATTCTAAATGCCAAGTATTGGTACACTTTGAATTCCTTTTTATTTTATTTTTATAATAAAATTTATAGTAAGATTGGAAAGAGAACGCCCAACATTATTTAAAGAATACCTCATTATTAGTTTCCGTAGGTCTCTTTTCCCTCTTTATCTACTTTATTTAGAGCAATAACATTAATCGCTTTTACCAAAAAAAAAAAAAAAAAAAAAAAAAAACTGACAACCGAAATCCACTTCATTTGATTAAAATGTTGTCCAAAATCCAAATTCAAATAACAATTTTGTTTAAGCTTAAGATACGAGTGGACGAACACCAGAAGCGTTGGCGGCAAAGTCTGGGGGGAATATCTAAGTATTAAAATAAATTAAATGAAAACTGCAAATCCATAAGAAACTGCAAAGAGAGGAGGAAGTTGACTATTTTTTTCTTGCGATTTGCATTTCAATTACGGCAATAGATAGCAAAATTGAAAGCGACATAAAACCGCAAAAGGATTCATGCTCCAAGATTTACGCTCACTGAATAGCAACAATGATCCGATAACAGCATAAGAAGACGTCATCTTCGTTCGGAAGCTCAGTATTACCACCACCATCATCGTCTTTGTCAACACCAAATTGAAAACATAAAAGTTTTAAATCATTCCAACGCGCAAAAGGACACAATGCAAGGACGGATACAAATGGTTGTAACAACCACACGTCCGCAGGTGAAACGAAGAGGTGGTATCTTAAGCAGCTTGTCAAACAGATTAGTTTCATACAAAGGAGAGATTTAACACCACACTTTCTTTACAATATAACGAATGCCAAAATTTAATGTTTTAATTTAATATCGTGTTAATGAAATTGACACATATATGACTTCCGGGCTTCTAGCCACAGTACGGTTTCACACAACACTACATCGATTATAATACAACAGAATGTAGAGAAAAGAGGAAGTCATTTTGGAACCCTAAACGTCATTTACCGTAATATAAACCGATTTAGCGAAATTATTATCTTTACACCCAGAATTATGTGACGGATGGAGTATAAAATTAAATCTTCCAAATCTGACAAGTGCGCAACGGTTTATTTGCCACCGCTGCTTATTCTGCCAAACTTTCTATTTAATATAACAGTTTCATTTATGGATTGTCTTTGGGTTTTCAAAACCCAGCAAAATGGTTCTAGTGAAGTGTTTGAGTTTTGTTCTGGGAGTGAACTTTATTGCGCATTATAACCAAGAGTGGTTTCGAATTCATAATAAATATATTATGAAGAGGTCGGCGCTCGAAATCGAAAATGCTGTAATTTTGTCAATTTTTATTTGTTTTTTTTTAACTTTTGATTGTCTGAAAAACATTTAAAATTTTAGGAAAAATACTTTATTATTCTATGCCGTCACCTGCATGCTGCACAAATGGTATTTCGTCCCATTCTTGGCGAAGAGCAATTTTTAAAGCATCGATCATCTCATATTTTTAGTTGATTCTTTGTTCCCCAGAATGGACTATATGGAAAAATCTGTTGAAGTTCTTTTTCTTTTAAAAAACGTTGGGTTTTACGGTCTTTATGGGATGGTGTCAAATCTTGTTGAAACGACCAGTGGTTTCTACCGAATTTTTTACATGCCAAAAGTAACAAAATATTATCCTTTGAAAAACATGCCCCTACAAAGGCAGAAACAACTACTTGAAAATTTTGTGTTAAATTACTTTTATAAATTAAAGTACTATTTATTCGGTAACTGAAAGCAGTATAGAACGGATACACACCACAAAGAATAAGAAGTATTTATCGAAAGAATCGAAAGATTCTTTAGTAGCGATTATTTAGAAATAGCGCGAATAATAATGTCAAACTTTTCAAATAATTTTTAGTAAATTAAACCCAGCTTATCAATTGTTCACTACTTCGTAAGCACTGCTTGAGAAGCACTGAAATATCAGAGTAAAAAATTAGCATCCTTCTTACGACGAACTTGTAAAAAATTCGTTGCTTCCGACCCGAATTTGAAGCATTTCTGGATTCCAAAAACTTGTTACCTTAGCAATTTTTTGTATTATTTTTGTGCAATTTTTGTATTATTGAAATGCTTGTAAAAATGCCAATTTTATCCAAAAAACGAGCTAAGTCAATACGTAATGTATATCTAGATGAAAATTCTGACTCTCCCACTTATATGACGATGGTTTGATACAACATCCTCTACACTGTGAAGAGTAAATGACGGTTATATGGGACTCCTTAAAACTCAGCACATACTAACATTTTGCTTATAGCAACCAGCGGCAAATGCCCCACATCGATCAATCTAATCTGGTGCTGTAGTACAAATTGGTTGACTTAATGAAATTAAAATTGTATTGCTTTACAATGCTTCGTAAATTTTTGGAAAATACCATAGTTTAAGATTTTTCCGGTCCGGTAAGTCCGGTAAATTTCCTTACAATAATATGCAAAATTTAGGGTAACCATTCTACAGCATGGTTAAACCTGATCAATTTCAAAATTTTTATTATTTTATAATGAAATTAAGTTAGATAGACATAATGTTAGATGGCGAGAAGTTTACAATTCAAACAATTGCTTACCATACCAATGTATAAAGAAGATTGTTTGTGGAGTCTGCAGGTTTCTTGAAGACTCACATTGAAAATGAGCCCCTATGCAGCTATTAAAGGGTGTCCCAACTACATTTAAATTTTAAAAACACATATGTTTGGAATAACACGTCGGGCAGATGGCCGCCGTGGCTTTGTTGGCATACACGCGATCTTTTAATGAAATTTTCAATGACCGTTTTGCATAAATGCAGCGGTATTTCATTAATGCAGCGTCCATTTTCCTCTTTTAAGACTTGAGTCGTCGTCGGTTTATTCGAATAAGCCATCGACTTCAAAAAACCCGAAAGAAAAAAGTCTAATGGTGTTAAATCGCACGACCTAGGCGGCCAGTTCTGGTCTCCAAAACGCGAAATAACACGACCAGGAAATGACTGATGCAGCAATTGAATTGTTTCCCTGGCTTTATGACATGTGGCGCCGTCTTGTTGAAACCACATGCCCTCCACATTCATTTCTTCAATTGTATGCACGAAAAAACTGGTTATCATTCCACGGTACCGAACACCATTGACTGTTTGCGCTTGACATGCCTCATTTTCATAAGAAAAAGGTCCAATGATTCCTCCAGCCCAAAATCCACACCACACAGTGACATTTGCTTCTCGTAAATCACTCGAGGATTTTCCTCACCGAAATGCGACAATTCTGCCTATTGACAAAGCCATCAAGATGGAAATGGGCCTCGTCACTGAAGATGATTTTATCGGCAAAATCAGCATTTTCATGTTGTCTCCTAAAATACAAAATTAACGAACTCCCTTCGCTGTCCATGGTCAGCTGGTTTCAGTTCCTCAATCAATTGAACTTTGTATGCATGAAGATGCAAATCTTTCGTCAAAATTCGCTGCATACTGGATTTGGAGACACCAATTTGCTGAGCTCGGTGTCGAATTGAGATGGATGGAGTTTGGGCGACATCATCACGTACAGCTGCGACATTTTCGGTCGATCGACCTGATCGATGGCGCGTTGTTGTCTTTACATCACTAACAGACCCAGTTTTGGCAAATTTATCCATTTATCTCTTTACAGTTGACTCTTTTGGAGCATTATTGTGACCCCAAATTGATCGCAATTTGCGAACTGTAGCCGCAAAACTTTCACCATTTTGGTAAAACAATTTCACAATGAGAATGCGTTGTTCATTCGTGTAGCGCTCCATTTTTACTAACCTCGTACCTTCTACTAGCAAACAATAACAATTGTTCAAATGTGAAACAATGACACTTCGAATGGCGCCAAATTTAAATCGTCTTCTTCTTGTTAGGACACTCTTTATAATCAGGTTGCCAGAATAGAGCTTTTAGGTCTACAATCACTCTGGACTTTAGATTCTTGGCTTTAATGTAAGCTATTTTTCCTCTTTTCTCTGAGACACTTGAAGTTTGCTGCTTTAAAACTCAATCGTTAATCAAGTTAATTACCAGCAAATTACTATTAATCAAAACTTATCGTTCTGCATATGCGAAATGTTGAACCGTTTTGCAAACGAAATTTCTTCCTTAAATTATTTATATATTTTGTTATTTCTAATTTTTTTTACGGGAGTTGAATGACACCACTTTCGTAATAAAGTCAATCGAAATATTTTACAAGTGAAATACAGTCAATTTTCATCTTAATCGTATTATTTCTGTTTATATATGATAATATCACACAAATTCCAATTAATCTTATTCCTAAAAAAAAAGAGAGGAAAAACTTTGCTATAATAAGACAATTCGTAATGGAACCAGACCCTAGACAAGATAACCTTTTTTCCACACACTCACGCATATATCCATGGAGACAAGAAGTACTCGCAGTTGTAATATGTTGATGTTTTCACTAAATTCATTTCGAATAGTCCATTTATGTCTCCATGAAAACCACAAATTATCCTTTCAACCATTATTGTATTTCCATAGAGGAAAGTAAATGAAAGGACTCCATTAATTTGTATTTTCGTTGTCTTAAGTGGGAATTGTTAGTAGATTTTTCTATATTGCAAGATTTTCAAATGTTGAAGAAAGTATCGAAGAATGAAAACAAAACTTTCAAGTTCAGAAATCATAACACAAAGTGGAATGAAAGAGTTTTAGCGATTGTGGCGATTGAGTGACTTATGTGGTTGACAACATGTAAGTAATTCTTAATTAGTTGGCAACACAAAATGAAACGAAATGCCACACTTGAGGTCCTTTCGTGCGCAAACACTAAACATTTACAAATAATAATCATAATCATCGTAGGAGCTGGAGCAACAACTGTTCCAATGCCAAGACCAACAATTGGCAAAAACAACAAAGTAATTATAAAGTTTATAATTATGAAAATAAACAACTCAGAACCAAAAGGCTCACAAATGAAATGAATCCAATGCTACAAATGGAAATCTCTCCCTCCCATTTCTCATCTTTGGTACAAATCAGCTACAAAGTATCGGATTGGAATGCCGACTGGATTAAGTGGCTGATGGCTACAGATTTCGACCCCATTAAATTATAATGTGACCATTCACCGAGCCCGCCCCGCAGTTGTAAGTGGGACAGGCGCCGCAACACGAGCGTTACAGCAACTCAATTGAGAAAATAAATTAAAAATGAATTACAAATTGCTTAAACAATAAAATCAACATTAAGTGAGATGAAGATGATTCCACTACAACAATAATTATCCTTAAACACTTAATAGTATCACATACATAGACACAGTCTGGCACACTCACAATGTTTGCTATGTCATTATCCTGATTCATTTGTATCTGTGTGGATGGATGGATAGATGGATGAAGGGATAATAGTTTATACATTCATATCTTTACTCCGTATCTTTCATTCCATCTCTGCTGTTATTGCCGCGGTTATAACATTTGATATCTGGGCAAAATAGTATATAGTTTACTGCATCCCATAAATTCTGAAATGTCTTATGGCTTATGCATGAAGAATGTTTATCTCCGAACATAATACGTACGTACTATGAATGTTTGCCTCATGCTTACTGTGTGCATGGGAAAAACAGTGTCGTGTCCGTATATTACAACATTTCAATGTAACGAAATAAGGGAAGGACTATAAAAGGAAATTAAACCTTTATCCTGCCACCGTTTTAAGTACCCATATCTATAAATTATTCGGTGTTTATTCTGAATTGCTCACCCATACCGTAACATACGAGTACATTCGGATTAATCCCTACATATGATGCGAGACTGTAAAACAATTAGCTACGTTTTGGTTATCAACAAATTGGATTATTTTTCAAAATTTGCATCATTATCACACAAAATGTTTAACATATTGCCAACATTTTAGCCAGCTTGGTGCCTAAAATTCAAAAAATATATTTGAAGCGTATTTTTTCTGCCATGAGGTTTTAATTCAAATTCAATTAGCTGTACGATAGCGCCAAGCCGAAATAAAGCGATTTACTGCAAATATTTGAACTAATTCTCAACCCCACCCTTTTTGATTTGATTTATATCTCTCCATGGTAACCAACATTTTTGACTTTTTCCCTGAATTTAAGTTTATTTCAGGTCGCAAATTGTTTTTTAAATTAACAGTTCTTTGCGATGTTAATGCAAAGTTTCATAGTCTAAAAAAATTACTAAGTTTGTATTCCAATACTAAAACAAGTGGACAGACGCAAAATAGGACAGATGCTGCTATATAATCGGCCTTAACCGATATCTTACGCCGCTGGATCTTATTAAAGGCGGAAAGTTCTGGCCCCATAGTGTTAATTTCATCTGAATATGGGGTGTTTATATACATAAATGAAATGAATTTTACAATTTAATCGTATTGAATGCAGTTTGTAGTGACGCTTAAACATATACCGAATAATTTCACTCCATTTGGATATCATGCCATTAATTAATTAAAACTAAATATAAACTACTTTTCAAAGCGATAAAAACGAGCATTAACCGCTAATCCTTTGTGGATTGATGGCCGCACTGTGGCTATTCGGCTCTATCTCATTCATTTTGTTGACATAGCGCATCCTAAAATATATGTAGATAATTTATAGAACACTACAAAGATTAGAGAATTATAAGTAACTAACGTTATTTGTATAAGACTTTCACTGATATTTGCTTCGATATAATGAAATTTGCTTTGATATTATGAAAATTTTTTACATTAGATCCAATTACAATGAAATGTTGAAAGCATGCCCCTAACGCCTCTAAAATGGGTAGCAGAATAGTACAGTAAATGTTTGAAAAGCAATAAATTTGATATACATATATAATAACATCGTAAAATAAAAGTTTACGTTTACAAAGGGTCGACTGATTGCTGTCCTAAAATTTAAATTTTGTTTGTAAGTCCAGGTCAGTGTAGCAGTCTGAAAAGACAGACTCACTTACACTGTATAGTCCATAGTGATACCATGGAAACTAGTGATAAGGATGTTCCTACTTTCCCTCGTTGAACTATCCTGAGCGTTTCAAGAAGAAGAAGAAGAAGTCGGACAATATCTATATCGTCCAGACCTCCCAGGCCCCTAAAAAAAATAAGAGCCCAGTGATGATTTCCGCCTGTTCACCAGTGCGGGGCAATTGCAGAGAAGATATTCTATGGACTCCTCCTCCTCTTCATACCTACAGCTCCTGCAGAAGTCACTAGTCGCAACCTACAGTCTTTCTCAATGTCTTCCAGTCAGACAGTGTCCCGTCATCAGCAGTTTGTGTGAACGCTTCAGATCTAGGCGAGGCCACATCTGTTTGAATTGATTACAGCCTCGGACAGACGCCCACCTACCATTTACCGTTAAATATGCTCTATCTCGCAGTAGGAGCTTGCAAGTGGCTAGAGGCCCATGCCCATGGATTCCAACTTGGTAAGGTTGTCCCTAGTCTTGCCAGTTCATCTGTCTTGCAGTTCCCTAGTATGTGCTTGTGGCCTGGTACCCACATAAAATGAATGTTGAAATGCTGAGTCATCTGATGTTGAGTTCAGGAAGACAGAATCCAGGGATTTAATGGCAGCTTGATTGTCAGAAAATATGTTAACTCCCACCGTGGTGAGGATGTTATACTTCAGCCATTCTGCCACTCCCTTAATGGCCAAAATTTCGGATTGCTAAACACAACAGTGATCAGGTAGTTTTCTTGCTATATTTAAGCCTAGGTCTTTGGAGTAGACCCCGAAACATTCCTTAATATTTAATTTTGAGCCGTCAGTCAATCATCTCAATCAATCAATCTCATACCAGGAGTTCTACATTTCCATGTATCTCTATCTGGTATAAGTATATAGTACTTCTTGTCGAACAGTGCTTCAGCCAGAGTGTAGTCAACAGTGCCTGTTACGTCAGGCACCATGTTGAGGATCACACTGTGACCATAACCACTGTTTGACCACTGTGACAGCTCTCTTAGTCTTACTGCCGTAGATGCGGCAGTCTGCATACTAAATATATCCTACAGTATGTGGACGTCTGAAGAGCCTTCCATCAAACGATAACTTGATACAACATTATCGGTCTTACTGCTGCAGTATACAACCACTGAACAATGCGAGGTCTTAATCCCCATTGTTACGCTATTGTCCTCTTGCACGCATATAGCGCCACTGTGGCCTTTTTCGCCATGTCCAAAATGTTGAGTTTGAAATTCAGCGTCTTGTCCAATAATACACTAAATTATTTTGCACAGTCCGCGAAAGAACTTTCAGTACCTTCCAGGGAGATAGGATCCACAGGTTGAATCTTGTACCTCCTGGTTAATAGAACTACTTCGGTCTTTTTTGAATTTACTTCGAGACCGTTTTCCTCCGCCCAATCGTTGTAGAGAGAAGGGCTCTTTGAAGGATGTCTCTGATGGTCCCCAAAAACTTCCCCCTAACTGCTATTGTCACATCGTCTGCGTATGCGACCATCTTGACAACAGCCTCCTCTAAAGAGAACAAAACACTGCTCAGAGCGAGGTACTATAGTATGGGGGATAAAACACCACCTTGGGGTGTTCCCCTACTGACAACTCCGTTTAGGTTCGACGACCCTAATTTAGCCCTGATACATCTCTTTCCAATACTGACGTCTACTCCCAGGTTTGATAATGCTGCGACTATCATATTGGGAGAAACGTTATTAAATGCCTCTTCTATATCTAGAAAGGCAACCAAAGTTTACTCCTTGATCGAGTCATGCAGCAGCTTTCGGTCTATGTTTGTCCTAAAGTAGCCGTCAATGATTCTCTCCAGTGTTTTGAGAAGAAACGATGGTTTGGAGAATAAAAACAGCCTTGGTCTCCCTCCACATAGCAGGGATATATATTAGGTCGATGCAGCCGATATAGAGCTCCTCAAGTCTTGGAATCAGTGTATCACCGCTTGTAGTTCACGTGAAATCACGTGCGGTCTGGCTGACTTGAAGAGTTTGAAGCCCTTAATTGCCCACGCTATTTTGGGTTGGGTTACGATTTCCCTGGCAACAGCCAACGGTTGATTTGACGCAATGTTGTCCGCGACAATTCCGTTTCGGGAATTACCAGGAAAATGAATATCCAGGAGGAACTCCAGTAATTCTTCGCTGGATGCTGTCGAATCACCCTTCGGTTTCCTGAGATAACCGACCGTGCACGGTGTGTAGGCCAGTATTTTCCTTAGCCTTACAGCTTCGGAAGTGTTTTCAACTTTGTTGCAGAATTCATTCCAGGACTTCCTCCTCTTCCTCAGTGCACTCTTATATTCCTTAAGTTTCTCCTCGTAGTTGTTCCAGTCTTGTGAAGCTCTTGTGGACTTAGCCCAGTTGAAAAACTTCCTACAGCATTTACTGAGATTTACAAAGTTCCAACGACCACCATCGAAATAATCGATCACCATCGACCACCATAATGAAATAGTTGATACTGCTTGTAAAAAGGTATGTATTTTAAGTTTCATTATGGTTTATATGGCTGCAGAATTTCATATGTAAGCAAAATGCACTTGGAATGGTCTGATAAAAAAGATGCGTCTACATAAATTGATTGACAAAGTTCCAAATGATTTTTTGTATGATACAGCACTTCAAAAGAAATGTTGTTGAAATATTGATCACAACAATTATATTCTCTTCTTTTTGTGGCCAAAAACAGACTTAAATTCATAAACTCGTCCAATAAACCGCAACCGAGGTACGGTAATGGAAAAAAAACTATTTTTAAATTATATATAATATAGTATATAATATAATATATAAAATTACATATTCCTATAATCACATCTTTCAGTCAAGATAATATAATATAATCACATCTTTCATCGAGAGTTTACTAAACTAACCCTTCCTATATACTCATAATTTGACTTTTAACTTACAATTATGGTCCTTTTACATTGCATTTATTCAGAGTGATGTTTGATAAGAACCGAGCAATTTTCCACGCCTCTTCTGGTTTAGGGCTTAAGTCTGTTCACCTGACTGAAATTTCTGTGCTGGTTTCAATTCATTTAGATCTGATAAGATAGAATGGGGTGAATGGGCATTGTTTCTACAAATATAAGAAAATGGAACAAAAACTCTGAAATTATTAAATAGAATTTCACACCTTCAGCTATTCGCAAGTAATTAATTATCTTTTTACCATTCTAGGACCATCCCTATTGTGGGAGAGGCATTAAAAAGCTTTAAAAATTTGATTTTACCCTCGAAAAGCTGGAAGTTCGTTATACTATAAACAAGGGAAGGGCGTTTATGATACGCCAACTTATCTGATGAAGAGTCAGTACATCAACAATAATTATAATCGTTTATTGAAAAATTAAACTTTTTAGATATTTTGCTAAAATGTCTAACATTTACTCGTCAATTCAAGGCAATGTATAGTGGAAATTTATAGATACGGAAAGAAATCCTCCCACTTTGGACACATTTTGATGACACCGCCGCATTTGTGGATGTGGTTACCCAAATTTTCTAACAATACATTCAAGCTAAAATGTTGTTGGCATTTAAATTTCTTTACAATTATTTCAGATAATAAAAATGGACCAAAATGCGGTACCAATCAATGGTATTCAGCGTTTTATAATTATTATAATTTGAAACAATTGTAACGCAATGGCAACAGTCGTCTAAAAGATTTATAACCATTTGTTTACACAAAAAATCAAATATAAAATTGCAAATTTTCTTTAATAATATCAAATATTATCTATTACGCTTGTTACAGATACGGTTCTTGCTGCCCGCAAAATTTAAATCATGAGCAATGAAGATCAATCCATGTGCACAATACTGTATGGAGAGAGTAGATTTTTAGTCTCAAGAATAAAAATGTATGACTTTGTATCTTATTCAGGCTCATATGAATTGTGTTTAAATACCAGACAAAATCCTTTTTTGGTGCATTTTTTCTTGTATTTGTGCATGTGTGAGTGTGTTGACAACACCGACTTTCTTTGTTTATGTTGAAAGAAGGACTACACTCTCAACATTTGGCTGTCGCTTTGCAGAAGCTACTTGTAGCCATTTAACAATGGAACGCCTAAATGGGCGAAAACATTTTTCCTTCTTTAAGCTTTGATACTGAGGAGAATTTTTTTTTAACTTTTACAGCCAATTCCACTGATTCCTTCAGCATTTTATACACATATTCGAGAAACATATAAAACTTTAAATTCTGTAAAACACAATGGGAATTTAGCATGGATGTGGATGGGAAAGTGCAAATGAAGTGTTGGGAACAGGGTGACCATTTGAATATATTTATGTTACAAATTGGAGATTCATGAACTCAACCTGAATATCTTATTAAGAGACAGATAGAACCTCCCGCGTAGCAATTCAAAAATAGAAAGGGATTAGGATTTAATAGATACTATATTATATTATATGTACACGAGTACATGTGTGTAACAAATACGAAGCGAAGCACAATTAAAAAAAACATCTAATTGATGAATATCCACATTGGTTTGGAGAAATATACCTTTATTTCACAACCTACAGCGCATTTCTCTACATGAATGTGGGAATCTAGCCTCTCTAATGAGATGAAAAGAGACATTGGTCGCAGTTTAGATTCAAACGCTCAGTGTGCATTTGAAAAAGAACACATATTCCTCCTCCACTGTCCTGTCGCCTTCCTTTGGCATAGATTTTGCAGCATGGCATTGGTGACATTCGATGTAGACATTTCGTAAATAGTAATTTTATTTTTTTTTTTTTTTAATTTTAATTGGAAGAAAAATATTTGGGGTTAAATTGACTATTAGTGTGGGAGGTACCAGAAGAAAATATGATGGATAAAAAATCTGGAATATTACAGCATATTAATTACAAACTGCGAAGAAATGACGGAATTTCTAAAACTTTGTCAATTTGTATGGGAAAGTATCAGAATGGTTGAGGCAATGCACTTCTTTCCCATTCTGAGAACCTATTTTATTAAGGCTCAGTGTGAACCAATTTAGTGGAACTATGTAAGAAAATATGGGTTAAGTCTACCATTTGTATGGGAGGTACAAGAACGCCAAGCATTATGAAACAATGCACTGAATAAAAATTTAGGTTGCAGCATATTACGGATGGGTAGTTACAGGGGAGAAATTGAATTTCGGAACCTCGGTCAATTTTGGCAGGTACAAGAAGGTATACGCCAATATAGTCCTTTACAATCCCCGGCTACGATCTGGCAATATATTAGGCTATGCCATGAAAATTCAGTTATCGCTTTTACAGCCAGCCGTATCAACTGATTTATACCTTCATTCTTCTGGGCGAAGGTATAAAAAGCTACAATTATTAAGCGGAACGAATATCAAAATATCAGTTTCTACAGTACACAAAGGAGATCTGGTCACCCTTGCGCTTCTCGGTGAAGATATTCGGCACATTAAATGAAATGATTTTCTGTGGTCATTTATACGCATCAAATGTTTATTGTGTGCCAAACTGTTATTTAATGTGAATATGACACATACAAGTGAATATGACACAACTACATACATAATCGATGTTTACACATGATACACACATAGCGTATTTGGGTATGCATGTGTGTCAACATACTCATATCTCTTTGTGACTATATGATGGCTATCCTGTGAAACACGAGACTCCAGTGGGCATGGATTTCTGTTGGAAATGATAATGTGGGCTCCTGAGTGTGGGGAATGAAACATTTTCGGTGCTGGCCGAGAAGTTTCTTCTTGAAACGCAATGAGATCTTTTGATGATAATAATTTTCAAAAGTATGTGTTTATGGGCTCATATGTTTGTCCCTCTGGCACTTCGCACTGCATTAATTTTTCATTTGCAACCATTTGGCCAAACAACTATTGTTGGTTGCTCTGCATATTTTCGGTTTGTTGTTGTTGCTGCTGTTCTCATTTTAACCATCAGAACAATTTGCCATTACGAAAAGATGCCTCTTACATCGTTTTTATGTGACTTTTTTAATTAATTAACTTTATTTATTTTCTGGAAATTTTTAATGCATTCCCCTCACGTCCTTGCCCAGGCCTACCTCGTCACCGTATCATACAACTGTTGTCCAAATATTCGACGGAAACCGGAGCAATGTAAAACATACGGGGGAAATTAATTAAACTCTACAAATTTATCTGTCTTATTAAAGAAAATGCATTAAAAGCCATTTTGCTTCAACAACCCTTGTTCATCTAGCGACTCCAGCTTTGAGAATAGTGGACTGGAAATATCAAGCAATCACCCTACCATAGTAGGAGAGGCAAACCAGAGAACTGCAGAGAGGGAAGCCGCTGGAAGTCTTGTGTCCTTCTACTGTGTGTCTGCTCGTTTACATTTCCCAATGGCAGGTTGATGGTGCATTACATTGTTTATATGGTTGCGGTAGAATCCTGTAGGACATTATCGGTCTTAACCAAAAAAATGGTTATAGTCATAGCTGTAGTTGCAACACCGACAGCCACATTCTCTTTTTTAGCCACATACGTCCAATAGCCCTAACAATAAATTGGTGTTTGTAGCATGACGATGTCCTGTGTGAGATGAGGCCAGATAACCAATTTATGATTAAGGTACTCTACTCAAATGGGCCAGGAACTAGCGGCGTTGTCACGCGTTGGTTATCCCCTGAGTCAATCCTAGGGGCTCATCTGGCAAGTTTCGCTTTATTCATATATATCTCTCTCTGTTTCTTTCCAATTTAATTAATTACAACCTGCATCATGACACGATACCTGCATTCATCCATATGTTGTTGTGTAAGCAAGAGCATATTCAAAAAAGGATCCTTGGTCCTTTGTATTTAGTTGAGTAAATAAAAATTGTTTTTTTTTCTTTTTGTTTATTGTTTGATTTTGCTTTCCTTTGTTTGGCCTCTTTTATCTATTACATTTCATTTGGCGTGTTTGTTTTTTTTTTTACTCGAATGAATAAAACACACGATGGATCGTGTTCTCAAGGAGGTTGATTAATGCAAATTATAATATAAAGTGTATAATTGATGTTTGGTCAGGCTTTACCAACAAATGTTTTTCGTGGTTTATGGGCCCTTAACATGAAGTTATGGTTATTTTGTTCCATTCAAATGTATCATTTGGAAACACTTGTTACTATTGAGATATATAAATGTGAGCGACTGAAATGTAAGAATAGGCAAGGATACACAGTCACATCACCATGATGCCCAGTATACTAAAATATAATTTATGTAAAATTTCTACCATAATCTACCATATTATATGATGAATTACCAAAATAGCAATTAACAATTTGAAGTGCTTTAATTACCTGACAAGAAATGCAAAAGGTCGGCACAATTAAATTTTTTATTAAATTTTTATTTATTATACATTATATATATTACATATATTTTATATTATACATTATATACTATACTTTATATATTATATACAATGTATATTATATATTATATTATATATTATTATACATATATATTATATATGTTATACCTATATATTATATATTATATGTAATATATAATATATATTATGTATTTTATATTACATGTTATACATTATGTCTTATACGTACTATATATTATATATTTTATATTATATACTGTATATTTAATATTTAATTTTTAGTTTGTAGACGTGTGCGAAAAGCTTACTAATAACAGGAACCCAATAGAAAGTAATTGACCTTGTCATTAGGTGGAAATGAAAATCCTTGATTAGGCGAAAGCCAATAAATGGAACTATGTAATGATTTTAGTGATACTTGGTAAAAGTTGGAACATCATCCATTCGGTTTCATTTTTGTTGTTGCCTCATATGTAGAGGATAGTTGGATTGTTGATGATTGCGATAACTCAAATAAGACTACCAATCCAAACGAAAATGCGTCGGTGATGCTATTTTCCTAAATCTTGATGTAAGATCGATAATCGCAATAGTCTAATTTCCAATTGCTACACTGAACTTATAAAAATTTAACAAATTATAACCCCTAAAGCACAATTTTTATCACAACTTTTGAAATGTCCACACGAATCCACTAAAACTTTATTCTCTGCTTTATTTTCATACTCCCTGGTTAGGACTGTAATTGAATGATCTAACCTTGCCCGTTGCCATACATTTTGTACAAAGTAGAAGATTTAACCAAAATTAAATTTTCACTTATAGTTTATATGCTTCAATAAAATTAAGTTTGGCCGATCGTAATATAATATTTGATACCAATTAATTTAACTTGCCGCACGGATACAGTTTGTCTAAATCATCCAAATGCACACCTGTAAATGATGTTAATCTCTAAAATATTAAGTTTGTCGCAAATGTTGCAAAAATCCATTAACTTTTCTCACTATAGCTTTGGAATCCCCTACACAAAAGAAACAAAATAATAACTTATCAAAGTTTTCCTTTTAGAAATTGTAAAGGAACAAGGGATTTTTAATTAATCGTACCAAATTACGGTTAATTTTATTCAACTGAATGGATGATACGAACGTAGAAATATATTTACCAAATGTTAGTTTAGGTGATTTGTTTCAGCACCAAAAAGAGGGTGGTTATCCGGTCGATTTTTTTACATTTTACTGGCACTACAGCGTTTGAATTCAATACAACTGCAAGAAAGATAGGAAGCTAAAAATACATGGCTTAACTGAAACTGGGTGAAAATTAGAAAGTTAATATTTTCGTATTTAGAACTGAGTTCACCTTACTGAAATTTCGTTGCCATTTCAGTTTTTGTTTTATGTGTATTTCACTATCGTATGTATCATTTTTTTAATGAAAATCTTAGGATGCACTACTGATGTGCGGTTTTTCCAAAATTTACTGAAACCAGTATAGGATGTTTAGTCAAGTGAACTTACTTATGTATAATTTTATCCAACGTTCTTTTGCATTGTCTCAAAGTATGCTGGAAGGCAGAAGAAATGTAGTGAATGGCTATATCCTTATCAAAGTATATTCTGTGCAACAAAGAACAATAAAGGAAACAAAATTAAAACTTATCAAAGTCCTCCTTTTAGAAACTGTAAACTAACAATGGATTTTTAGTTAATAGTACCAAATTATAGTTAACTTCATACAATTGAATGGATGATACGACCGTAGGAGTATATTAACCAAATGTTAGTTTAGGTGATTTGTTTCAGCACCAAAAAGGGGGTTGTTATACGGTCGATTTTTTTTAAATTTTACTAAGGACTAAAACGCTTGAATTCAATACAACTGCAAGAAAGACAAGAAGCTAAAAATATATGGTTTAAATCGGCCATTTGTTTGGGAGGTATCAGAAGGGTCGTGGTTACTTATTCGATTATTATAAAGTTTTAAAGGGAATATGTAGACAAATCGATAAATCAGGTATCCCTATCGTTTGATGTTTAAAACACATTTGTTTCTGACTGATGTTCGAAACAACAACTCACTTCATACGGTGATTCGTTTTTTTACCTGAAGCGAAATTAGTGTTTAAGCCATATCGTGCCATTGTGGCCTCATCACATGCAGATGTCGCCTACAGTAGTGTGTTGAGTTTTACTCACAACAAATTGTGCGTAAATGATCGACTTCTTTTCATATTGCTGGCTCGTCTATTGTTCTGTTCCTCTTCAACTGCAGATCAATAAAGTTCAGCTTGCTTTACATAAAGTTTCAGTCTTTTACTTAAATTATACATGGTTAAGCATTCTAGTCATTACATACGTTAATATACATATATGTAACTGGAAGTCAACGGTAAGCATTGAAGAAAAGGATTCGCAACTATAAATCTGACAGCAATTCCGTACCGGGTTATTTCTTTTGTTCGTTTCATGATTCGAAACTGCTGCCGAATTCCGAGTCCTTATTTGTTGAACCTCTCCTTCCAGCGAGGCCTTTGACCACCCGGGAGAAATAAAATTTCTAAGCTACAGTCCACATCTTCATCCATCCAAGTACAGATTTGACAGTTTTCTACAATTAGAAACCTGCTTTTATTCTGTTTTTCTATCGAAACAAAATGAAAGTATACGAAAATATACTTTTATACAGTTTCGTTTCTTAGTCGATATCAGAACTAAAACCAAATGTAGTTTCATCTCTTGGCAGCGCAAAAGGCTCGACGCAATGTTGAAAAAGTTAAAAATAATTCAAATAATGTAATTTCTGAATTTGCTATACCAATATTTTAGAAATTTTCGCAGTGACTCTAAATGTTTTTCTGTTTTTTTTTTAGTTGAAATTTTTCAAATAAAATATGTACAAACAAAAGGTTTCATAAACAAGATCGGAATCAAAATTGTTTCTAGTTCCGTTTCGGATGCAAGAATCAGAATCAAAATTGTTTGTAACTTCGTTTTGCTCTTATGATATAAAAACAAAATTGAATACAATTTCGGTTCGATAAAAAATTAGCTACTGCAGTCTGCTAATTGGAAATCATTAAAGAAAGATCATCATCTGACTAGTATAGAATGTGTCAGAAGGAGTGCAGCAGTGCGCTACGTTTTGACTCCCAAACTCGACTTTAGCAAATGCTTAACGTGCACCAAATTGAACTGAATTTAGTATAACTAAATAAAAGATACTAGCTCGAGAATATATGGGTAAGCTCACTCGATTTGTTAAATTCATCTCAGCATTACAAATTAACGCAAAGGGCAACAATTTGGGTTGCTACGGCTTACATATAAGGAGTTGGGAGCAAGTATTATTTCAGGAATGTTAATTTGTATGGAAGGTACCAAAAAAGAAGAGTCCATATGGCATATTAGGCTGTACCAAGGACCATAAATCTTTACGACGAATATCGTGTCTATCAATTAGCCAGACAAACAGACGGACATCGCCCAGTCGACTAAAAAATATAAGCAAACACATTTTGTTAAAAGATCCTCGGTGCTTTAACCACTTTCTTTTGAGTTTTATATTTTTATCCTATAAAATGATATAACTTCATTTCCCCGCGTGCAGTTATGGAAAATGTTGCTATAACCTAAAAATACTAACAAAACAAATAATAACACGAAATGAACTTTTGCTTTTATTGTTCCCACTTTGACGAAGATATCATAATGTTGGCGACCCACTTCGAAACAAAAGGAAAATTGGTTCAATTTCAATTGTAAAGAATGATATGCAATTTCGCAGTTCCCCTTCTCTCACTTAATGCTTAAAACTCGTTTTTAGAACGGTTTATAAAATTGTTCGAAACCTTTAATGTGTTTTTGTTGCAGCTAATTTTCGATTTCCGAACGGCTGTAAATCGACTTAAGGGAGTGCAACATGAACTGAATTTCTCTGTAACTCGGGTAAAAACAGCGGCAAGCGTCTCAGATAGCCAAAACTTTCGTCGAAACCGTTCTTTGTGGATGTTCTTTTGTGTCAGTTTTTTTTTGTTGACAATTCCTTATTTTAAATTGTTTTGTTTTTTTATCTTGAGTTTATATTCAAGAAAGCTGATTACAAGGAATGGTAACAACTAAATATTATATTTAATATCCAACGCTAATGTCGAAGTTTATTTTGGAATGGGTGATAAGATTTATATGTATGTCAGGTTTTATTATATTATATTATATTATTAAAATAGTCATAATTTTATATTCCTTTCTGTATTATGAGTATTTTCTTCTATTGTATTGATTAATCACTAAAACAGTATTCTAGCAGTATGTTTCGTTAAAAGACGGAGGCTTATCGATCTTTACTTCTAACGATATAAGTCAGTTCGTCCCTAAATCTCAGTCACATAAGTAATCCTCAATTATTGTGTAGAGAAACAGAATCATTGTACACTGCCATTTTACCCAAATATCATCAGTAATTTATTATTGCAGTCCTGAAGGTGAAAGATATTTGCAGACCAATAAAAACCCGAATTTAATACTTACTTACATATGTAGTTGGACAGACATAGCCGATTGCATTATATCCAACGCCAATGAATCTAATAAAATGCGGAAGGTCCTAACTTGTTGCGAAACTTTGTAAGACATCTCTGATTTTGCTTATGATTTCTGCTTCCAATTCTACCTTTTAAACACGCAATGGAAGTAATGTTCATGTCCGAGCCATCGGTAGAACAATTATTTTTTTTGGTTATTTTGGGGCGAGATTCAATCAAAGGCAGCCGCCATTAAACTACTAGAGAGGTTAGTTAATAGGTTAAAAGGTTTTTTTTTTTTGTTTTGCTAGTTTTAAGTAAGTATCGTACGCTGTTTAGGTTTCAAACATTTTAATGGAACTTGGTTCGTAATTTTCATTATGGGAAAGGGAAAAACCAGTAACCTGTCTTCCCTCTTTAATTTAAATCGATCAGCTTCGGCATTGTTCGATTTGCTTAAATTAAAAAATCGCTACATTAAAAGCGATCGAACGGGCACAACTGTCAGAAAGTAACATATTTTTATTAAAATGAAATCCGAACCAGGATTGAGTGATACTTTCGTTGGTACGTCCGTTCGAGAAGTACTTCTTCAAATACGCTGATGGTATTGCAATCACCGTCAGCGGAGAGCGAGAGATTTATTTTGCCCGAAGTTGGATGAAGAGGATGTGAACGACATGTCGTTCCAACAAGGTGTACACAGTTGACACCACAATGTACTTTCAGCGGGAGCTTTAAGGGCATGGTTATCTCATGCAGATGCGACGTAAACTGAACACCGATATCACGCAATTTGTCTTAAAGCCCGTGTGGACATATGGAATCCAGTTATGGGGGACTGCAGCAAACTCCAACCTTGAAATATTGCAACGCTTTCAATCCAAAGTACTGCGAACCATTACCGGTGCACCCAGATACTTCTCGAACAAACCATTGCATAGAGAATTGAAAACACCATTCATTAAGGAAGAAGTCCAAAAATACTCCGCTAGATACATGAATCGTATTCAACTACATCCGAATGAACGAAACACCATTATTTACTAAACTAAGGATGAGAACTACACAGGACCTTGCTACTCAGGACGAATATAGCAGCAGGGACACTCAAGGAAGTGTTCCCGAATAAAAAATAAAATTTTAGTATTTTTAGTAAATTAAAAAAAATAACTTTTTGTGTGCTGCCCTAAAGTTGCAGATCAGTGTGGTAATAAGCGGGTGCTCTCAAAGTCAACATAAGTCAAATTATGTTTGACCTATGCGCCAGAATCATCGAAAATTGAATATCGCCGTTACGCGATACTTAGGGATGTCTATTTCAACAATGTCATATTCCATGCATAATGTCAGCGATAGGCTTTCAAACAAAATAAACAAACAAATCACATTCGTATCTCACACGCAAGTTGCCTTTTTATATTTTAAACTCCAACCGTCCTATTGGAAAACACTTTCCATAGAGTCTCACACAGAAAGCTATGAAAACTATTCTTTATTGGTTTTTAGAATTTTAGAGCACAACTCCGAAAACTGTGACACTTTGAATTAGAGCTAAGTTTGTAACTCCGTTCCATTTGTTATATTTTCACCCAATAATTATATTAACATTATTTAATACGGTATTGCAATTTAACTCCCAGAACAAATTGTTTAAATTATGGACCAAACGTGTTTCATACCTGGCTAAGGCGATTGAGCGTGTCTGCCTATAACATGGTATTTACGTAACTGAGAACTGTAATGGGCCATTCTGAACTTCCCCCTGTAATCAGTAATTAATAAGCTGCTGTAACCTAAATCTTTACCCATATAATATACCTTGTCAAAAATTATAGAATTTTACTAATAACTACACCCCATCTGGTACCTTTAATACAAATTACCTATTTTATCTACGTGTGTTATGTTCGTAACTTCTATTCAATTGGATTAAGTTCAATCTAATTTGGCACACAAATCGGTCATTTAATAGACGTAAGTCTAAAAACGTAAATTGATTGTGGTGCCACATCTAGCCTGGAACTTCAATCTTTATACTCTGTTTTCTAATTTGTAGACCGCAGTAACCCCCTTATCTCAATTTGGAAAAATCTACTGGGCACCTTCCGGTATTTCCCATACAAATTGTCTAATGTATGGACTAACATTCTTTTGTTCATATCATTTATTCAATTCAGCAAAACTTAGTGTACTTAGCGTATTTTTGAATATATTCTACAATAAAAGAAAACATGTTTAGGTTTGTAATGTCTAACCATGTCTTAGTAGAATTTGCTACAAGTTTGCAATGAGCGGTAAAATTACATGACTGATATCGCAAAGCGCCCATACAAATTAATCAGCCAAGTGTTTAAAACCATTAACAATTAGGAAATCAAAAAACAGCTCTTAAAATTAGAATGCGGTGATGGAACCATTCATCTGTTTACTTGTTTTCCTCGTAAGTTTTCCATGCTAAATGTAGGCCGCAGAACATCAATGGCAAAAAACCAGTAATTTATATTCTCATAAATTATCTTAAGGCATAAATAAATGCTTTACGGACTTACGAGGGTAGAATCCCGTGTTTATGCATTTATTACACAAAAATTACAAAATGTCGGCTGAAAATGAAATAAAAGATATTAATAGTTTATTAGCTCATCTATTACCATTGAAACAGCTCAAGGTTTGAAGACAATTTCCCAAATTTGAGGAAATGTAAAAAGTAAAAGATATAGTAAAACTTGTTTAATGTGACTGCCTTTAGTTTATATATTTGTCTCACCATGAAATAAATCCACGTTTTCGATGCGTAGGCTCTTTTGTTAAATTAAACACACAATATTTATTTGCCCACCAAAATAATAAAATAAACAACAATTAATTCATCAACTTTGTACAAAAATAGACGAATAAAATATAGATGAACTAAAATCTAAAAAGTTCAAAATATTACAATACTACCGTTTTTAAAAGAACTAAATAAATTACAGTGCGGCGTTGTCTTGATCCATCATGTTTGGTTTGTTGTATGATAATGTTGAGATTTTTATGTGCATTAATTCACATTTTGCGGTTCAAATTTGTAGATGATGTTGCTAATTTGAAAGGTGTTGGCAAGGAAGGAATGAAGTTTAAGTTTCTAAATTTTAAAAATTATGTCGAACTTTGCTTGTTTTAGGGATGGAATACTTATTTACCAACAGTTCCATAAAAACTTCGGGTTCTTATCAAAAATATACTTTGAATTAAACTCTACACTGTTCTGTTATGAAGCTTTCCATGTAGAAATCTTTGAAAATCTACTGATTTTTGCTAAATCATTCAACTTTTTCCCATACTAAATTACACTGGATTGAGTATAGTTGGTTGAAAGATGTGGATCTATTAATAAGTGGTTTAAATTAGGGAATTTGGTCTCACAATTTTCTAAAATTTTATCAAACATTCTAACGCAATACGATCCGCAAAACGTTACGAAGTAGGAACTGCAAAGAACAAAGCTAAACTAGGACAAATCGGTCAATTTTTATAGAAGGTATCAAAAGAAGTGTGGAATGTCCTCCATTATTACTCTCAGAACTTAGTTCACCATAGTCATGATGTATGTCAAATTTAAAGACATGAAGATAAAAATTTTTCAAATTTTATGGAGAATGATAAATTACCATAACAGACAGAAATTTTGTCTACTGAAGCCTGCGAATTAGAAATTACAGAGGAAAAATCAAGTTTCGAAAGATTCAATTTGTGTGGATGATACCAGAAGACGTGTACCGATGCCCCCCACTGACATTTTCATAACTTAGTTATCTATACGCATGATGTTTGGCTGAACTTAATACAACTGGTTAGAAAATGTGAATCCAAGAATATATGAATTATTTTGATTAGTTGGCATGGAAAATTCCAAAGGGGACATGTTTAATGTATCGATATTTCTTACGATTTTAAATGAATTATAAATCAAAATTTCAACTACCGGATTACAAATTAAAGTGGAAAGATTGAATTTCGAAAAATCGGTATAGTTTTAAAAAAATATATAAATAAGAACGTTTTAGATTTAATGACATTTTTTTCAAATTCCGTCTAGCGTAATAGACAACTACAACGGACAACAATTTAAGTTACTTTTTACGAATGGAGGAGAAACTATACAGATAAACGAACTTCAACGTTTGAAAGGAATATTTATACAACGCCTTGAAGCATGCAGTGGTGTTATTATGAAAGCTGTTTCCATTCAACTAGCGGATGTCCTGGATAAAGCTGACATCACCGCCATCCAGGAGATGAGATGGACAGGCCAAGGATGTGCTCGGCGTAAAAACTGTGCCACGCAGAAAGGCATGAATTCGGATGTGGATTAGTTGTGACAAAGAGACTGAGACACCTGGTCTCGCGGTTTAACCCTATAAGTGACCTTATTGACCTCATGACGGACGGAAGAGAAAGACGAGGAGACCAAAGACACATTTTATGAGTGTCTAGAAGAAGCGTATGACCACTGCCCTGGCCACGACATTAAAATTGTTCTGAGAGATTTTAATGCCAAAGAAGGAAGGGAAGATGTTCTTGGTCCAACAGTCGGAAAATTCAGTATACATGGTAATACCTCCGGAAACGGTTTCATACTGGATTCGTTCGCTGCAGCACGTAATATTGTAATAAGTAGAACCAGATTCCGCCATAAAGACATCCACAAGGTGACGTGGCTATCTCCTGATCATAACACGAGGAATCAAATTGATCATGTGGTAATAGACGGAAGGCATGCTTCTAGTGTCATGGACGTGCGTGCGATTCGTGGTGCTAATATTGACTCGGATCACCACCTGATTGCAGCTAAGGTCCGCACGAGATTGAGCAGAACGAAAAATGTTCGTAACCAGGTACAAAGGAAGTTCGACGTCGTGTACCCTTGAGATAGCCGCAGCCTACACCATCAAACTCTCACAACTAATACAACTAAACGCCCCTGATCCTGATGTTCCTGGCGCACAGTGGCAACATGTTGTGCAATCTATGACAACTGCTACAAACCATACTTGGTTATGTGAAACCGCGCTCAGACAAGCCTGAAGAAAAGGATGCTGCATACAGAGCAACGTTACGGCCAATTTTAAAGCGTGTAGTTAGGATACGCTACAAGGAGAAGAGAAGAGAGGCGCACCAACACTTTAGGCGTTAGAAGGGGTTGTGGAAAGAGCGTGAGAGTGAGGAAAAAGAAAGGTGCGGGGATACAGGTGAAGTCCGAAATTTCTTCCAAAAGATAAGAAGTACAGGGTATGGAACAGTAGACCGGATCGGCCTCCATATATAAAAAAAAAATACCCAAAGTCGGCACGAAATATTAAAGATAATCTCGAGACAATTTAAAAAAAAAAAATTTTTCCCCATTCCGAACCCGTGAAAAACATCCAAAATCGTTTTTTTATCGTAGTTTCTTTGTTTGTGGTTCGATCATAATATATGAGACATCTTTGTGTAGGTATTGACGAATGCTATATTTGTCCCATAGATGTCGCTGACGTACAACATCATTTTGTAATGAATGTTTCATTAACGCAGTTTCTACCCCTAAAATTTAAAATTATTTTATTTTTGGATTAAAGCCCTTTCAAAACCAAGAATATTTTGCTTTGGAAGTATACGGTTTTATTCAAAAACAAAAAAGTTACGTAGGAAAACATTTATTTACAGCATTAATATAAATATTTTTTCATTATTACCGCAAATTATTGCGTAAAAATTTAAATTTTTCTAATTTTTACGTTTGAGACAAGGCAGCTTAATACAGGTAGTAGCAATATTCCAAAAACAACAAGTTGACACGAGAATGTAAACAGAATAAATAGTGGTACACAACGAAATGAAAAAAATCAAATCAGCTGTTCAAATACCACTACATATATTAAGCTGCCTTGGTTTGAGAAAAGGAGTTGAGTTTTTCTTAAAATAAACTAATAAATTATTAACTTGTATAAATAAAAGTGCAAAGTGTAATCTATCTATATATATAAAAATCAATTGCTGTGCGTTAGTCTCGCTAAAGCTCGAGAATGGTTGGACCGATTTGGCTCATTTTGGTCTTAAATTATTGGTAGAGTATTCCGGAAGGTTTAAAAGGTTTTATTTGAAGTGATAGATGGCGTTGGAGATGAGATTTTTGCAATTAATTTTTTTTACCACATTAACATTTTGAAGGCAAAACAACGTTTGCTGGGTCAGCTAGTCTCCTATAAAAATGCGTTTCAAGGCATGTGAATTAATTAAAACAAAGTTACCTACAAAACGTGAAGTGGTTGAATATTTGTTGTTTTTAAAGGAGTAAGGTACACCAGATTATTTCCACCTGAAAACATATTATTGGGTATGATAACAGACCCGGATGAAACAGTACGAGGTGAAGGATATTTAAAAATACGATCAGCGAGGGATAATCCTCTCAGACTTCGTGGATTTCATGTACCTAGACACGAACTTATTAACTTCGACAGTGATTCATACACTAATATGATCGACTGGGACAAAATACCAGCAACAGAGCCACCGTGCTTTCAACGTTACCAATATTCAAACAACAAAATTATAAAGATACCAGATAAAAAATGGAAGTAATAATAATAAAAAATATATACATCATTTTGCACTTGTTGTAGATTTTCTATGCCATTCCCAAAACACTAAACGTTTTGTACGAGTTGTAAGTGAATCAGCGCTTGCAGTCACTGATGAAAAGCGTCTCAGCCATATTTTTGCAAAACTAGAAAGTCGTGAACGATACACCCAACTTGAGTCACGCCAAGATTTGTTATAATTATTTTTACTCTTTTTTGTATTTTATTTGCAATAAAACCAAAACAAGATTTCAATAGCAACTACATATAGATAACAAATGAATTAACCCAGAAAAATATTTAAAATGTTTTCGATAGCGCTAAAAAGTATGCAATAATATGTAATTAAAAAATTTTTCTCTAGCGGTAAATTTTTACGCAATAATTTGCGGTAATAATGAAAAAATATTTATATTAATGCTGCAAATAAATGTTTTCCTACGTAACTTTTTTGTTTTTGAATAAAACCGTATACTTCCAAAGCAAAATATTCTTGGTTTTGAAAGAGCTTTAATCCAAAAATAAAATATTTTTAAATTTTAGGGGTAGAAACTGCGTTAATGAAACCTTCATTACAAAATGATGTTGTACGTCAGCGACATCTATGGGACAAATATAGCATTCGTCAATATCTACACAAAGATGTCATATATCATGATGTCATATATTATGATCGAACCACAAACAAAGAAACTACGATAAAAAAAACGATTTTGGCTGTTTTTCACGGTTTCGGAATGGGGAAAATTTTTTTTTTTAAATTGTCTCGAGATTATCTTTAATATTTCGTGCCGACTTTGGGAATTTTTTTTCGTGACCCGGTCTATGGAACAGGCTCCCCTTCTGTAAGGATAGCGAGGGAAATCTGGTCACAGATACGCAGAAAGTGCTGCAACTATGAGAACATTTTTAATATAAGCTCTTAGTTCCGGATGGCAGCATGAGTGAGGAAATCACCCCAATTATCGACGGTGACATAAATTGCGGAGCTCCGAGCCGAACAGAGATCAGAACAGCAGTGTTACGGCTCAAGAGCAACAAAGCTCTGTGTTTAGACAAGGCGATCCAAGTGTTTGTAAAATCTATCGCGGTATCAGTCTTTTACCCATTGCCGATAAGTTCCTTTAGAGTGTGATATGCGGAAGACTAAAGCCGTTTCTAACTGACCTGATTGGACCTTATCAGTGTGGCTTTAGACCTGGTAAATCAACAACTGACCAAATATTCACACTATGACAAATTCTGGAAAAGAACCAAGAAAAATAGATCGACAAGTACCATCTTTTGGAATTTGGAATTCCTACGAATCTTATACGTCTTTGTAGGATGACACCGACTGACACGAAGTTTTCAGTAAAGATAGGCAAAGATCTTAGCGAGCCTTTTTACGCCAAACGAGGATTTAGGAAGGGCGACAGTCTATCGTGCGACTTCTTCAACATACTATTGGAGATGATTATGAGGAAAGCTGCAGTTAACACGACTGATACCATCTTTAATAAAAGACACATGTTACTTGCATATTAAGATGACATATACATTATTTGGCGAAAACTGCGAGACGTGACTGCAGCTTTCTCAAGCATCGAGAAGGAAGCAGCGAAAATGGGTCTGGAGGGAAACAAGTACAAAACAAAGTTATTGGTTTCGAACAAAGAGTCTAGCCGTTTTGGACGCAGTGTGAACGTTGACAACTATAATTTTGAAGTGTTGGAAGAATTCATCTACCTCGGTTCCACTGTAAACAAAACGAATGATGTCGTCATGGAGATCAAGAGGAGCAAGCAATACGCTAACAGATGTTACTATGGGCTAAGCAAGCGATTCAATGATAAAGCCCTCTCTCGACGAACAAAACTTCGACTGTACCATCTGTCGTGTTATACGGCGATTGGTCACCACCTAAAACGAAGAAGATTTCCATTGGTTTTATATGACCAGCAAATGGTAAATACCAAGGATTTGAACCAAAATGGCATCCGGCTCTATCAAACACGAAAAATCTGCTTTAGTCTACTAGACGAACATTTTATCTTTTGGATCCCTGAGAGAGATGATTTGTCTATAGTAATTTAACCCCTATGGTGGATACTAAGATAAGATTTTGCCGAATTGAACAGAATATTTATTATATAAATGTACGTTCCCTTTACGTCATAAGCGGGTGAAAAAAGTACTTTTACTTTAATTCATGTTTTCTGTGAATAAAAGGAGGAAGAGGAGGGGCCCTTTCCTCTACGCGGCACTTTTATGGGACAAATGAGGTAATATCGCCCGGAACAAGCACAGTACTCGACGGCAGATGATTTTTGGAAAATCGTGCTCAGAGAAGGGGGTTAAGCTTCTACCATCGCTAAGAGCATACGTTTGCAGCATAGGGGCTTAAGTTTCCTAGGTTCAGAGAAGCTTTTGGTTATTTGTATAACACTTTTAAGAGATAAAAGACGTACAATAGGAAAAGATATCCAGAAATTCGTACATTTGTTAGAAAGGAATAAGAAGGTTAAAAATTGTTCTATACACTGGCTAAAATGATCTCACGATTTATGCGCGCTTTAAAAATATAAAAAATTTTCGTTAGTTCGTATTTTCAGGTAAAAAACGTAGACGAATGGGAAAAGTAAAAGTAATGGAATGGTTGGATATTACGAAATTTGAGTTGTTAAAATCTTATAATTGTTCACTCGGCTGCAGTGAAATATCTCTGTTTAAACGATTGAGGTAAGAATAATGGTTGCGGTAAATAAATTACAAAGGAATTCCAATTTAAAAAAAAATGGTGGAAAAATGTTTTAAATATATTAATCCCAAAAGGATACCATCAAACAGTACAATATTAAAGTATTATAAGTAAGATTTTGAATGAAAAAAGTTGTTATGTATAGATTGAATCCACACTAAAGAGGACTATGTATATGTATATAGTACATATAAAATTGAATAATTGTATGTTTGTTCAGAGTAGGCGTCTAAAATAATGGACCAATTGACAAAATTTACACACGCTATGTTAAGTTCAGATTTAAAAAAAGGAACACACAATTAAAAATTTTAGCTACCGTGTATCATGAAGTAATAGAGGCACAAAGATTCAATTTGATACGCCACTATTTTTCGCATTATCCTGGGCTCAACCCCCCATTCAGCCAGCCTGTCATTGTTGGGACAACAATCGTCGTTAAACTGTAGGTTGCGTTGAGTGAGTCTAAAATAGAATGATTGTAAGCTTACTGAATGGGAGAAGCTCTCCCACATCTCATTTATTAGATGCAAGAAAATTTATTTATTTTTTCTTTGATCTATAATTCTTGGTGAAATTTAGAAAAGCAGATCGGTCAACTGTTTCTTTTCTGGTACTTCCCATATGAATGCCGTATTGCCGTAAGCTCACATCTTCTACCCAATTGCACTAAATTCAGTTAAATTTGGTTCACGTTTACAATGTGCTGAGATAGTGTCCTTCTAGTATCTCCTATACAAATTGGCCTATTTTCCCAAATCCAACTTCGCTGTATTGCCTAATACGTAAACTTGAAATTTCATCCGTTGCATTGTTTCATCATTTCTAGTGAAATTTAAAAAAAAAAATCTTAACATCCTTATTTAAGTGACCAACTTTACATACAAACAGATCTTCCGAAATTCTATATTTTTCCTGTAACTCCTATGTCGTAGACTGTTGCAATCTAAATTTTTGTTCATTTCAGTTTTCTGTGGTATCTGCAAACTTTTGAAAAAAGTTGTAAGCGCATCCCTTTCGGTACCTCCTATATAAAAGGCTGATGAAAGATATTATTAACTACATATCTTTCAATCATTTGCACTGAATGCAGCCAAATTTGGCAGACGCCATGCGCCAAGAAAATGGAAATGGTCTGCTAGTTCGAGCCAATCCCATACAAATTTACCGATTTGCCACAATTTTAATGTTTTCCTATGGAAATACGAAGGTAAGTGTAACTTAATTTCTTGTCTACATCACTTAATTGTAATTAATAAATTGCCTAATTTAACTCACATATTCCTGGATTCATGTTGGATGAAGACATTTGTTAATCAATTAATTTGACTGAAATTTCTGCACTAATACTTCTTTTGTTAAGCGTTAATTCAGAAAACTGTTTGATAAGAACCAAGCAATTCGCCATATTCATCTTCTGTTCGTCATTTTACGTAAATGAAGTTTCTTTACTGGTTTGATTTGTTAAAGTATAATTTCGATCATTCTTCTAATGACATTTTGAATAACATCAATACAGCCAATTGTCCTAAACTAACCGAAACGTTCTAATTGCAAATTTTGCACAACTAAAGAGTCAGATAGAAAGCAATCGACGACATACTCGTAGATAAATTGACGGCTAAATAGCACCTAATTCACCTAGTGAAAGATTAAGCCTTCGTTTAAATGGAAAGATAATGAACCATTATCGTTTTTCGAATAATGACATCTGTCCGCACATATTAATATTAGTCAAATAATTATGAGAACGCCCAACCTCTAATGGACCGAAGTTCCTGTTTTTATATAACACCTCCAACCGAAGGAATGAAGTTGTACATTATTTAATATGGCACCCTAAAGGAAATGTTCAAGCTACCAAGTATCTTTCGACCAAATGTGTTTTAGGACGTTTTAATTCGATTGAGCGACGTCCGTCTGTCTTTTTATAATTTGACTCAGCCTAACATTTTCCCACATCGTAGCCGAGGATTGTAAATGGGCCTATCAATTCTGGTGCTTTCCATACAAACTGGCCGATTTACGACATTACATTTTTCCCAGTAATTCCTAATTCTTTAACGTATAATTGTGTTTATTGTATTTCTTCATTATACTCATCAAAATTTGGAAAGATAGACCGACAACCACGTTCCTTCTGGTATCTCCTATCAAATCGACCACTTTTTCCCTGTAGTCTGTAATGCGCAGCATCATATGCTCGGTATCTCACACACAAATTATCTAATTTAGCTAATATATTCCCAGATTCATATTTTCCGCTCAATTGCACTGAGTTGAGTATAACGTGGAAAGCATCAGCCGTTTAGTAAACTAATTTCTGCTAATGAAAATTGGCAGTATTTTCACATTGATTTGGTCATCACATACACAAATTGACCAATTTAGCATATATATTAATTATCCTTCTACAACTTCTAAAAGGAAGACTTTAAGAAGTTATAATTTTGGTTTGTAGTAAAAACATCGCAATTTACTGTGTTCCTTCCGGTACCGTAAAGGACATTGGGAGAAGGTACATGTAGGTCAGTTCACTTGACTGTAATATTTGCATTGGTTGATGCCTCAGTTAAAACTGGCATGAAGTTTGTTCTCGAGTTATGTTATATCTGGATGTGTGCTAATGATTGAATTAAAAACCATTTTGTTTAAGATTACGGACGGGCACGCAACCATGCATTTCCAAAATACTGCAGTCGGATTTGGAATCGTACACATCCAAAATACCTCAGCTTATAGCCGAAAAATGCAAAAAAAAAGTCGATTTTTTACATACATTTTACGACTCTGTCGGATTTGTTGTTTATAATGCTTTCCAAAGCTATCAATCATGCTTCAGTCAACAAATTATTAGAAGACAATTAAGCTGATTTCAATACCATAACCAAATTTGGTATAAAATATTGATGGCGTTCCACAATACATAGATAATATTTATGAAATAACGAAAGAGATGTAAGATGGAGGAACATTGAGCTGCGAAATTTTTAGTTGTTTGTAAATTATTTAAATAAAACCGTGTAAACTCACAAATTCCAAGGTGAAATATTCTTAAGGGCAAGACTAACTGGAGTTTCATGTTATCACAGAATTTTTATGGAATTAAAAAACAATTTCGCCACTCCAGGTAAAGATGACTTACTTGAACTCTTTAGAAAATTCAATTACTGTTCAAGAAAATTGTTTTTAATCACCATCATTGTTGATATAATTTTAGTAAAAGATAACAGGATTCCATGAGTTAATGAATAATTCTTTTGTGAGGATTCAATCCATAAGAAATCAATTAGTTCATATCTGATATCGGTAACATCTGAACTTTGAGTCCATCATAAATCCTGAACTCCTTTTTAATAAGTCACTAAGAACCGATATTGAATCAAAGGCTAATTTGAAGTTATTTTATGATTTTATAGACACCCATCAAAACTACATAACTGAAGCATAGTAAAAGTGTCTAAATCGGCATTAGTCGAGATTTCTGCAAAAAAAAAAAAATCTGAAAATGTTCTCTTTTGTTTCCATTCGAACCTATTCAAGGCAAACAATTTAACATAAATTTTGCAGAGTTTAATGAAATACAAAAAAAATTAGAAAACTACGATGTTTGCATTAAAACTAATGTAGAGAAGATATTTCTGATTTTTTTGAAATCAACATAAAATTCAAACTTCAATCTTTATAAAAATGCAGAAATACTAATTTACTTATAGTTATTCTGAAATTCTTTTCGTACAGCTTACGTCATTGATAAGTAAAAACACTTAATTTTCAAACCTACTTAAAATTCATATAAGAATTACTGGCCTTTTTGACCACAGCTCGTACATAATGTAATGTCAAGGAAGTGTGCAGTGGCGATGTTATCAAGAAAATAATTTCTTTAATTTTACTCTTCATCGTTGTGTTGCGTTTTGTGCAATCTGTGAATTTGAATGAAACATTAACACCGACCACTTTACATGATAAACTACTTTTCTGCTTAATAATGCTCGAAACAAGGCAATGGAAGCCCCCACCAAAGAACGCTTAAGTATTTATTTATTTATTTGTTTGACCCACATTGGGCCAAACCGCTCCTTTGGCATAGAGGCAAGTCTAAGCCGAAGGACCACAAATGTAAACACAAATAGGAATGGAAACAGAAATTAAAATTGAAATGCAAAATGGTAAATGGACATGGACATGGAAATTATATGGAAAAACATTAAAACATGAAAGCCTATCACAAATTGTACAACCCCAACAAATCTTATGAATTAGTGATGTGACATCAACAGAAGATTTAAGCAACGCAACGCTACACATCACATCCCATCATATGGCGTGTTGCCGCTACAAGTTCTAGCTAGCTGTTGCTGTTGCTACCACTCGTATTAGCAACATCAATTCTGCTCTTCTCCGCAGTATCTTTTGCTTCTCGAGTTGGCTGAATTGCTGCTGACATAGATTAATGGACTGAAGTGAAACTATAGCATTGCCATGTTGTTCGCACATGCACAGCCTTAAGTGTATATTATATGTACGTACAACACTTTGTGGCACAGTCACCACATCCCACCCCACTTCACACTCAAACATAGCAATGTAGCAACGATATCCTTCAGTTTGCATTTACATTAAAATTAGTTAAATTTACATAGACTTTGGCCACCTCGTTCATTCAGATTTGGTTAGAACGTCGCTATCCAACGCCATCTCAACTGACGCCGTATTTCCGCTCTGCCCCTCCGTTTCAGCAGAGGCAAAGCAAACACACACACCGCAAGATTGGACCATCATGAATCATGCAACACTTTTCAAACCAACCCAAATCGACCGACATTCATTCATGCAACTTAATTACTTAAGGCCTATTCTGTTTGATTTTGCTTCGGTTCGGATATGAATGTAACTACATAGAGTTTTGCTTACTGCTACATATATAAGTAAAAGTTTGGCAAGAGTTCCCTGCAGAGCCCGAAAAGGCTGAAGAGTAAAGTTTTTGTGGCATAAATTTATAATTACATAAAAGCTATCGGACGCCAACAACAAAAATCTAACTATTCAATTTGGTTGGCATAATCAATGAAATTCAAATTAGAATTGATCAAGCGGTACATATTCATCTATACATATATATATATATATATACACAAGCCCATGCTGGCATGCCTGTCTATATATAAAAATATTTGTATCATCCATGTAATCTACGAGTGAGTGGACTGAAGAACCTCTTCCCACGTCATGACATTAATTTAATGAAACTTGTTTGAATTAGAATTGGAAATGTAACAACATTGAGATGAGCTTTTTCTCCATGTGTTTCAATCACACACATTATACTGTTTTCATATGTAAACATATGTTCATACACTGTGACATACTTATGCCCCCCATGTTTTCCTTCATTAAGCTTCTGATTATGTTCGCATTGGATAATTTCGTTTTTCTTTAGTTTCTCCGAATGACCCCTAAGCCTGGCGATGCATGAAATGTGACCAGTTTCATTTTCAATTCAGTTTACGGAAATTCTAACAAAAAGTGAAAGTTGCGAAATGAGTTGCACCACCAATATTCTGAACTGGGATTAGACGCCAACTTCATGTGAGGGATGGTGCCATCAGTTGGCACTACAATTAGGATCATATATCAGTATTTTTAAACAAATTCTAGCTTACGAAACAGAAATTAATTAAATTGGTAAAAAATGAGTCAGAAATGGGGCGACTATACAAAATGTAATTATGTCTTTTATATGACGTTTCCCGAATGGTACGGACAAAATATCAAACTGTACGCTCTGTTAAAAAACGAGTCAGGAATTGTAATTTATATTTTTTTAAAGTTTCTCAGTTTGAGAGCGATATGTTTTCTAGTTTGTTTACAGTGCTCGATTTTGTCAGTTCATCTGAAGTGTGTTTTGTAATTTCTACAACGGATGAATATATTGTTCAAAAAATTTGTCTCAAATTTTATATAGCAAATGGAATTTTGAGTGTCAAATAGTTGAAAATGTGAAATGATTTAACAAAAACACGTGCACATAAGTGAGTAGTGCACTCAAAAGAGTGTGGTGGAAGATTTGTTTCAATTTTTTCCTGAAGTTAATATGGATAAACTGAAGGAAACGGTGCGTGAAAATCGTTATATAATTTTGATGGTGATAGCATCTGAACTTATTTTCTAATTGGTTTCGAAAGACCTAAATTTTCTTCAAAGACTCAATCACATAAAGGTCACTTCTAGAATGAGTCAATTCTAACCTCACATTCACAAAAAAGGATCGTGACTGGTGACGATGCACGGATTTATGTGTTTCGCATGCAAACCAATAACCAAGCATCAAAATAGTACCTTCTAACTGAGCCGCAACCGAAAACCCTACGTCGAAGTCAATCAAAAGCCGAGATAATGTTAACCGGTTCGTTTGATTTTCGGTATGTTGTGTAGTCAAAGTTCTTGCCGAAGGTCAGACGGTAAATAAAGATTAGTGTTATATTGAGGGAGTAAATCGAATCGGACACCCCAGAATTGTTGAAAACCAATTCATTGATTTCGCACCACTACAACGCATCAACAAATATCATCGAACAACCATCATATTCACCTGACATGTCTCCGACCAACATTTTTCTCTTTCCAAAACTTAAATCACCACTTCGAGATACCAATTTTCACTTGATAGAAGACCTAAAAGAGAATTCGCCGCTTCTTCGCAAATATAAGCACAGCAGTTTCAGAAGAATGAGGAAAGTTGGTGGTAATAATTAATAATGACTTTGTCAAATGTTGAGACCTTATTTTTACGATAAATCTTATAGATCTTGTGCATTTTAACCCATGAAGTATTGTTTAAAAAAGTTTTGGAAAAGCCATATAGATAGTGAAATTTTATAGATGGGATCGTTGTGTTTTCATTATAAATTTTTTTCAGGAAACTCTAACTTTTAGCTTATTGCTTCATGAAATTTAGAACAATATTATTATTACCTTTTACAAAAGTAATTTATTACTATCGAGTTTGCGTTTTTGGGTCGGCTCTCAATGCCACATATATCGCAAAACCATACCAAATTTAACATTTAGGAATTGTCTTAAACGTGGGTTCACTAATATCAAGATTATATTTGTGAAACTTTAATGACAATCTGAGAAAAATAATTCTCTTCAGCCTAAAAATTTACTTGGATCCCTTTCAAAAACTTTTTAAAAAATTATCCTTTCTAAAAATTTGACGCATATTGTTATGCCTTTAACACAAATCGGATTTTGTGAATAGCACACGAAATTTGCCATTGAGGTTATTGAGGATAAGAAGGCTCTGTTCTTCAAAGTACGGCTTAAGGATCTTCTTTATATACTCGTATGATATCTTACTTCTCTGAAAAACTTTAAGGACAAAGGAAAAGTGGAGTATGAAGTAATTCATCAGTAGATACTTTTTCAAAAAATACAAAAAACTAATCCTTGTTGTTTGGGAAGTATTGTCTTCTACTATAATTATATTCTTGTTATCTTGTAATCATTACCGTCAATAATGATCATTAGCATTAATATTAATATTGTTTATATTAATATTGTTTATATGCTTAAGCAAACGCATTGAACATTACTTTATAACCTTATCCTGTTAAGATTCTTGCATTCTGTTGAATTTGGGTAGGGACAGTCGCACAGTGTTTCGACTAGTACAAGTTAGCGGGACAAAATTATTTTTTCACTTATTTTAATAGTTTATGTATATTCCAGGCAAATTAAACTATTTTAAGAAAAAATTTACCGCGTTGTTTTTTTTTATGGGCGTGGCTAAAATTTTCCTTCTAAATTAGTCAGCTACGCAGACATATTGAACTATAACTCGGGAACGACTTGTCAGAATTTTATAAATAAAACATTAATAAATGCGTAATAAAATTTATTAAAGTCGATTGAACGTTATTTTATTCCATCCTTTACCTTTTTGGCGTTATTTAGAAATTAATGGAGAGAAAAAAATTTTCGTGTAAAATTCAATTCAAATTTATAATGATGATGACCCACATTTATTAATTTTCAAAATATTGTTTCTTTTCAAATAAAGTGGTACAATATCAATTACTTACAAGTATAAGTAAACTTCATAAGTACAAGATGTACGAACAAAAGAAATATAACTAATATTACATAACTTATATACTAAGGCATGAATTAAAAGCAACTGCAATACAAAATAAAGTAAGAAAAATAGCTACAATACAAAATATTAAGACCTGCTAATCGGCATCAGATGAGTTGCCATCACTACTCTCCCATTCAGAGAGTAAATAATCCTCCTCATTTAATTCGTGATGATGACTTACTGATGGTGTTTCCCACATGGATGGTAATGAAGGTGGGGTAATCAACTGCAGAATTTCCGATGGCAAAGAAGTAAAGTTTCTTAGCGGTAATTCTCTGAATAATATGAACGAGGTAATACACTTCTAATGACTTCCGTCTGAGCTTCAACTAATCGTTCAGCCGTTTTATCCAAAATCGCCTGAAGTTTGATTTCAGCTCGAGATTAAGTCACAGAAATATATTCATCAGAAGGACAACAAGAAGGTTTGGACTTCCGTAAACTATAAAACGATGGAAACACTTGATATCCCGCACTTTCTTGTTTGTCTATACGAATGGGAAGTCGATTTCGAGTCAACATAATAAGCTAAAGCTTCGTCTGGTGTTAACTGCCGACTTTGATCAGAGCACTTATTCCTTTCTCTAGTTTCATTAGCGCTGACATTATGAATCTGTTTCGCTGCACTTCGATTCCCTCCTTTTCGAGTAGTTAGCTCAGCCGATGTAACGAGTTAATTTGCACTTCGCGATTCCAAAAGGTCTTTTACTCTCCGTCTTTTCGTTTTTATTGTTGAGTATTCAAATGATTTTCTGGGTCGCCCTACGGTGAGAGCCGCTGATGATGTTGAAAGACATATATTCGGCTGGTTGACATACATCTTTATTTCGAGTCCGGATGCCTCTAACCAATCTTTATTTGTTTTAGAGACGTTTCTTTGTTACACTTTAAAGAAAACCACTTTTCATTGAATTTTGCTGAAAGGCTTGATATTTTAATTTTGAGTTTTTTTCAGAGAATCATCTGAAATGTTAGACATATTGAATTTTTCACTTATATAGTAAAAACTTCCACTATTTCGCTTAGTTTTGTCATGTTTTAACAGTTCTTCAAAAAACTCCATTTTCGTTATAGTCACGACTCGCTCTGAGAAAAATTAAATAATTTTACTTTCAGGGGTTTATAATATATATGAATCTTTGCATGTATATATGTATAATCTAGCTGGATATATGTGGATAAAAAAAGTTGCTACTCTTTAAAGTTTACACTTAATGTAAAATTTGCTAGATTTATCTATGCACTTCCAAATTGAAATTACTCGATAACTATACATGTTTCTTTTTATTAAAAAAAAAAAATAAATCATAATACCTTCATCTGAATACTCCATTACAAAAAAACTCGTTTCACTTTTCCATTAATTTTAAAATATGTTGTCACAAGTGTGCATAAAATGCAACTGATTTGTAAATGAAAATGACCCCTCATATAAAGGTACTTTGCCCACTTGATAAGATACCGTAATAAGGTAATAAACGTATTAATTTTTTAAATTCCTTAGCTGCGGGGTGTTGTTTACAAGTCGTGATCAGTTGGTCGTGGAAATTGTGTCATGAATTTTGTACCGCTAGCATGTTCTATCCGAATCACTGTGAGTCGGTTCAATTTTGTAGCCATGGTAATCGAGTTTAAAACAATAAAATAATATGTCAGAAAACGTTCAGATTTTCATGTTTTCAACTTGAATTGTAATAAGTACCGTCGTTTAGAAATACTTATGTTAATTTTTTTGGCGATTATTTCTTCCAATAAACATACGTTTTGCTAGAATTTGAAATTTTCGCTGTGCAATAAAAGCTCGACAGCTAATAGCTTTCATTGCAATACATTCAAAACCGATGTGCATTTTCTGCGGAAAAGCTAAATTTTGATACAACTTGGTATGCGATCATCGCGGTTGATATCTTAGGGTCGTGGCAATGCAGTCCAAATTTTTCATACAGCTTAGTTTACCAAACGACCGATTCGTGTCAAATTGTGTTGAATTAAGTACAATTAAATGATATGTGCATGAAGTAGGAACTAGGGAAATACCAGACGGGATGTGGCTCTAAATTTTGCCATGCATTGCAAAGCAATATAATAATATAAAACTGTGTTAAGATTTAGGAAAATTCATAAAAAGAACTTTATGATAGTTATCATTACTATCAACTTCGGTATATATATATATATATATACATATATATATATATATATAATTCTGGTAAATGTATAACAATTTCCAAAGTCAGGTGTTATTTTTAAGAGAGGAATCTCGTTCGCGCTACATGGGAGTGAAAATTGCTGTATTCTGAGTAGTTTCCACCGAGTTATCATCCCATTTTCATGCTCGACATATCCCCTAATGATTCGATACAAGTGCGAAAGCATTTTTATTTATTACTAGCTGACCCGGCAAACGTTGTTTTGCCTTCAAAATGTTAATGTGGTAAAACAAATTAATTGCAAAAATCTCATCTCCAACGCCATCTATCGCTTCAAATAAAACCTTTTAAACCTTCCGGAATACTCAACCAATAATTTAAGACCAAAATGAGCCAAATCGGTCCAACCGTTCTCGAGCTTTAGCAAGACTAACGCACAGCAATTGATTTTTATATATATAGATTTACTTATTTTTAGAGTAAGCTGAAACTTTTCTATGCAGTTTTTTATTGAACTTTTTAGCCATCAAAATTACGTGAAAGGAATAAATGTTATGATGAACTTAAACAATATTTTCATGTTTTGTGGATTTTTTTCTATTATCGTAAGTTGGCACGAAGAGCAAGATTAACACCTGCACAGAAAGCTGATCGCCTAGTAAGGGCAGAGGTGTTAAAACACCTGACGCTGATGGCGAACTTAGTAATTTGGTCTTTTCTGGTGAAAAATGTTTAACGTTCAGCGAATTGTAAACAAACAAAACGATCATAAATGGTCAGAATGCAAACCAAAAGACAATTTAGACCAGCGGATGGCTCTACGAAAGCAAGCACCTGCATCAGTGATGGTTTGGGCCACAGTAACTGCAACAAGATGCTCATCACTTTTCTCATCACCTTTCTTCGCAACAATGGTCATTCTATTCCCCGTAGTTAAGCCCAAAGAATTTCCTACATGGTCCATTCTGGAGGTCTAATTATCAATTAGAAATCATGAGATGGTCAACGCCTTAAAGATTGTTCTTCGCCGAGAATGGGACAAAATACAAACTAACCACATTCAAACAGCGTATTAAGCTTTCCCGGTCAGACTCGTTGCTATTATTCGCGCTAAAAATAGCTGCATCGAAATGTTTTTACGGAATATTGAAGTTTTTAATAAAATAATTAAAATTGATAAAATTCCAACTTTTATAATATCATTAAAGTACCAAGTTTCTTTTGACCAATTGCGTTTCATCGCTTTTAAATCAATTTGGGGAAGTCCGACTGGCTGGTAGACACGAAAAATCTTAATGGAACTTTTTAAAACTTGGCATAGTTTAATATTTTTCTAGATTGTAGGCGGAGGTTTTAAATGGGCTACACACATCTACACCATCTGGTATCTCCCATGCAAATTGACCGATTTGCCGAAATTGAATTTCTTCCCGTAATTTCATATCCGTAATCTTTAGCAACCTAAACTTTTTCACAATTCCTACTAAAATTTAAAAAAAAAATGTTCTGGTACCTCCTATTCAAATTGCCAAACATTAATGGCTTCATATCTTCCAATCGACTGCTTTGCATTTAGCCAAGTTTGGCACACGTTGAATTTTTGCCAAAATTGGGTTTCAGAATGAAAACGGAACACATTGTCACAAACATTCTGATACCCCCATACAAATTTCCGCTGTGGTCCCTGAATTTACTTGAATTCTCGCCAACTATATTGCGTTATAAAACGGCTAAAATGCTAAATTCCCTTATTACACGTTTCCTAAGTTCATGTCTTATCGCTTAGAGTGCTACACATGTCGATGATCCTCCTACAAATCCCAAACTTATTGTGATTGAATTCGGAGTATTTTGTACATTAAAACAAAAGGATGCTGGGTAAGGTATATGCAAGTCAGACTGTACTGGTTAATTGCAGAATGCGTCGAACCTCTTTGACGCGACCCATATTATTTTCGCATTAATATCGTTACTAAATTACGTAAAATTGGTGGAAATATACGAAAATTTGCCGTTTAAATCGGTCATTTTCATGGCTGCTACCAGAAGGGGACTGGTTACCTGGTCGATTTCTTCAGAAGCTTTATCAGACATTGTAAAGCAATAAAACAAAAAATTTCCTTGCATCTGAAAGAAGTGAGACATGGGAGAACTTCTCATATTCAAGCTTACACGCATTATATTTTTAGACTCACTCAACGGTACACACAATTTAATGACGATTCCGAAAGTCACAGTTTGATATGCATTTAACACAATAGTCAATAACTCGACTAATCAAAGTGTTTAACAAATACATTGGGGTGACCGCCGCCTCAACAATGATAGCTAGCTCAGTAGGGGATTGAATCCGTAATTATGCGAACGATAGCCATGTGTACTAACCATCGCAATGAATAAAACCTTAGGTGGATGACACTAACAGACTGATCAGACAATTTTCCAAACCAATTAGTGAGTCATACTTTACGAAAAATCGGTCAAGTTCTGTTTAAGATAACAGAAGGAGCGTGGCAACACAGTCTGTTTTCATTCTCTGACTCAACTTTAGCAAAACCTTAAATAATACCAGATTTAACTGAATTCAATGCAACTCGATAAATAATATAAAATTAAGAATATATGGCTTAAATTTTTTGTTTTATTGGAGGCATGAAAAAGGGCGTGACAATACGCTCCTTCTGGTACCTCCCACAAAAATTTGCCAATTTATAATTTAATTTTCCCCCGTTCAGTTACTTTAAATTGTGACGCTTGGTAAATTGTGAAAAAGTCCACTGGATTACGAGGCCATTGCTGGTACCTTCCATACAAATTACATAATTGAGGCCATACATACTCGTATTCAAATTTTCTGATCAATTGTACTAATATATACAATTTAGAAAACATTACTTAAAGTTAGTTCTGTGAATGAAAATATCCCTCATTATCAATCCCTTTAGGGCATAAATTAGCTTTTTTTTTGGCAATGATCATAACACAAAACGACATTTGGTGAAGCAATATATAAGCCAGATCGTTTGACTGAAATTTCTGTACTAGTTTACACTGTGACTAAACATTCTAGTACTAAAATAGGCAACAAATTTAGTACATTACAAAACTAACCATAAAATCTTAAATCAAATTCCTTTGATTTAGCTTTCGAATTGCTATTATCACAACCGAAAGATTGTGTTCCGTGATGTCAATATCATGCTAATATCTTGACCTAACAGAATTAGCAGATACCTCAACGGATACGAATTTTCGTCGAAACATCGGTTAAATATATCCTCTGGTGACAACTCGTTTTTTCCATTTTCCACTATCAAAATTGACATCCAAAAATTGGCACATTTTACGTTCTACATTGTCTGGTCGAGCATTCAGTAAGGTATCTTCCAAATTGTTTGATAGATAGGGTTTGATAGGTAGGGTCATTATAAATATTAAAAATGCGCATCACAATTTGTTCAGAGGGACTTAAAATGTGTTCACTGCAGACAATTTTTGTTTTAAGCGCATTAGCTATAAATATAACATTCTGTAAGAAAATTCGATGCAATGACATTGCCATCGCAAAAAATTATTCGTTATCAGAATAACTGGTTATAACTGTGTTCATTAAAAACGTTTTGCACTGTATTACGAAATTAAACAAAAACTCACAGATATTGTCTATTAAATTTTCTCCATATTCTCTAAATTTGTAAGGAAAAATTTACTGGCTAAATTGCCATCATTACAAATTTTTCACAGGAAACATATAATTTTGCTACATACAGGACGGATGGACATTACTCACGAGTAATGTATTCCATTCATGGGTAATTACTACAGAGGTGGTTAGCTACCACGGCAGTAGTTCATGTGTATTTTGTAATGTGTAGATACCAGCTGCACATCATCCATGAGCAGTGAGTTGTGTTCGTGGGTAGCTACTCACGTTGGCGGCTAGTGTGCACATGCCATTCACCATTTCTCATTTTCCCATAGCAGTGATTGATTTACCCATTACTCACTCTGATGCCAGGTTTTGTTACGGTCCATAAAATATGAAGGCTGACCCATATTTACGTCAACCGAGCATATTATTGTATATTTCAGTGCTGGTTTATTGTTTTGAACATTATTAACATTACTTTCTGTTAAATAAACTTGTTTATCCCTCTCTCAATACAATGTAATTCAAATGTTTGCAGAAGTTATATTTCTTCCGAAGAATTTTTATAGCATCCAATGGTTTATATTAAGTTTGTCATTCAGTTTACAACAATTGTAAATACGCATGTAGGAATATATTAAACATACATATACATGATCGGCGTAACATTTTTTGTCGATTTAAGCATGTCGGTTCACTTATTTCTTGAAAGCATGACAGAAAATTTAATATCATTTTATAAAAAATTACTTACATCTTCTGTTGTTTCTTTACGGTTTAAGGTATTTTTAATCGGGTTTTGATATAGTTTCAACGGAAGTGTTGAAAAACGCTTATGCATCTTTCAGAGAATCAAATTAATTTTATTCGGTTGACATTTGAGTAAGTTTCAGGCGCCGAAATTGTTCACAATTTGTAGGTGGTATGCGAGAAACTTGTAAATCACACTTTATCATAACAGACTGCTCGCAATTAAAATTTTCCGAAATCCCGAAAACTCCACCGTAATTTTCACATACTTTATATACCTCTACGATGCATACTCTGAAAGATGCACAACTATTTCCATTATTTTTTTTTTATTTGAGCCACAGTGTATCGTCATGTCTAACGTTTCCTTTGCTGTAAAAAACTCAGCGAGGTTTTTTGTGACTTCAAAGAAAACTACGTGTTGTCCAGTGTCTTTCCGTAAAAGACCTATCAAATTTGCGGGGATGTCAAACTCTACCGAGTTATCGTAGATAGTGTCGATCTCTTCTTCTCTGGGGTTTATCGTAATGTGAACCCTTTTCCGGAAGTAGATTTACCAGACTTAAAAGCTTACAAAAGGTCCAACCAATGTAAATAAACAGACTTTCGAAAAGTAGCATATTTTGTACAAAATGTAATTGATATAAAAAATTAGAAGTATTAAAAGTTCCAAATTCAAAGAGAAATTTATTACTTCATTCAAATAGTATGCTGTGAAAGTTCTTTTGAAATTTTTGGTCACTGATATACAATATTATACAATTTGATATGAATACTATATTTTTGCAATCAGTAATTTCCATAAACGTAGCCTTAGTCACATTCTCTAGAATGAGTACGTAGAATGTTGTGCGTTAGCGAATTATTCTTATCGTGAAAACGTTCTTCTAAGAAATCATCCCCCTGCTATTGAAGAAAGTTTGAGCCATTGCCGAAGCTAAATTTCAGCAGTACAGAGATATGAACACCAACACTGGAATCTTTATGTGGGATGAAGATTGGAAGATTAAATTTGGACGAAATTTCATATGCGGAAACACAGATTTAGAGTAAAACCACATGGTCTATGTGGTTTGGTACATTTAATATTTTTATATAAATTTCCATGTAATACGGTATACGCATACGGTACGCGGTATACTGAAAATGAGCCTTTATAGGTAAGTATATGTAATGTATTAAAAATGGAAAAAAGCTTTTTAGTAAAAAAAAAAAAAACAAGGAAAAACTTTCTTCTCATCACAAATGACACTACCGAATGTCAGTCATGTACTCATAATTGGCCAGTGAATACCAGTTTGTATTGTCTTATTTTTCAGCATTAGCATGCATAATGACCATCCCTTTGATTCTCGCCTCTGGTCACCCTATTTGCTATAATCAGCAGCAGTGGTGTGTATTTTTTGCCACAGTTATTCCCAATTACTGGGCGACAATTATGAACATCCTGCAATACGCCACTGTAGTTCCAATCAGGCTGCACATAAAAGCCCTCTGTTCTTCTATGAAATTCACGATGACATGCAGTTCATTAAAAATCAAGTTGCACATTGCGAGGTCTCATTCAACAGAATGCTGCAAGTGTATTTGAATGCTGTCAAGGTTACAGCACCGGACTTCACCACCATCAAACCACATCATTATGCCACGGAGACAATGGTAGACATGAAAACTAAATACAGATACACTCACATTCAGATGATAACACGAAATAAAACATAGAATATCGTCTATAAATTACAGTAAAAACAAGACACAGAATGTCAAAGGATCACGCATAAAACTCTGAAGTTTTTATGGCCTAGAAATTAGAAAGCACTGTTACGCAGCTGTTCGTATTTTTCAGATATGGCAAAGACAATAAAAGGAAAATCCACCACTTTATCTGCGAGTCAATGCCAATTCTCCAATGTCCTTTCAAACAAACCAAAACTAATGATGACCCAACAACAATAGCCAATGTCCTCGCTGACATTAGAGGTTACAACATAATTATTTCGGAATTGTCTTTAGTTTCTAATCAACGGCAGGCACAGTTGCAATGAATGTTAAATGTCCTGAAGACTCAAAAACTCAATTAGTCAGACCCTTATCCGAATTATCTTTAACGAACACGGTGTGTTTGCTTTATTAGATCATCCCCTCTCATATGCGTTGGCTTTACAAGTGGGTGGTGGGTGATAAGTAAGTTGAATGACCCACAAATTATGAAACTATTTCAATGATACACAAACACTTTTGTAATTATTCGTTTCAATTGGAGGTATCCAACAGAACTCACTAGGTCAATGAGAATCTAGGTATTGTTTACAGAAGCAATTGCAGTTGAACTAAAGACAACATTTTCTTTTAAATAATGAAAATTTACTAACTTTGTGGGAATAATTAGAAGCGTACACACTAGAATGTTTAAAGCGTTAGAATAAACTACCGGATATTCAACAGGCAATACAACAATTCGGAATAAACTGAACTATTAACCTAGGTGTACAATTCCTGGAACTTCAAAAACGAAATTGATTCTTATTTTAATATTTATACGACTGCGTTTAGTTTTCATAGCTTAGAAAGGGAAACGGCATTTCCAACCGTTATTTGCTCTCCATCGTGAAATAAAATGCCAATGAAACACGACAAAATGTCAACAAACTGTGACCAATTTAAAATCCAAAATTATAATTTTCTGGAGTCTTCAGCTTGGAAATTATAAAGGAACTACTAGGTATTGCTAAATCAGCTAGTTTTTGTGTGTGATTCGCTAAAGGGCTTGATAATTAAGTCAATTTTCATTCGCAGAAATAAGTTTACTAAATGGCTGATGCAACGTAAATTATACTGAATGTAGCGCAATTGAATGAAAGATATAAATATAAGAATATATAATCTTTATGTGAGTTACCAGAATGGGCATGGTCGTTCGGTATATATCATATCATTATTTGAGTGGTGGCGAACTCAATGTCTCTAACGAACAAGTCTGGTTAATGCTTTTCAAACTGTGAAGTTCGAAATAGTCGTTAAACTGTAAGTCCCTAAAAACAGAACGCATGTAAGCTCATTGAATGTGAAAAGCTGTGCCATATCTCATTCGTGGCATGCAAGAGAATTGAGTTCTTTTTATTATTTAGTTTACTTTTAACGCAAAAATTTACGTCACTGCAATTTCTCAATTGGGGATAACAGCGCAATAATTAAATTCCAATCAATATGTCAATTTGTATTGGGGATACCAGAAAGAGAGAGGCAATTCCACCCTTTTTTTATTCTTAAAATTTTGTTTAGCAAACGCATCCTGTTTGTAAAATTTGTATAAAGCTAAGAATTTATGGGATCAATCAGAGGAGACATTGAATTTACGAAAATCTGTCAATTCGTAAGGGAGGCAGCAGAGGGGTTTTGGTTCAACAGCTCTTTTACAATCCCCGCTATAAACCCTTGTCTATTGGTGAAAGCTAGGACTGCTAATTTCAAAAATTTCTCTTCTAACGGATTTTTAGTCTGAATAAAATTCGTCACGGACAGGAACAGGTGGTAACGTCTTCGTGCCAGGTCCGGAGTATAATTAACAACCTCCAAACCAAGCCTAGGACTTTTACCGAATCACTGTACATGTGCATGGCCTGGCCTTGTGATGGTAGAACGCAATTCCACCCTATTGGCTGGGTGATTGTATCTTTTCAGGGCGATTGTATCTTTCAGATAGTCTAATTACAGACTATATTTTAGATAGTTTAATTGTTGACAGTACAGGATAGAAATTAACTGAAGGAGAGTAGCTTATAATGGATGACCGTCAATCGTGCCTTGGCCAGGGTTTGGCCTCGATTGGACCACAACTGTTGTCTTAATCATCAGTCACCATCCGCTTCAGAAATTTCTCGATTTTATTGTAATTCAGCAGCAATTCGCAGATGGAAATCCGGTCCATGATGTTTTTTTGCATCAACTCGTGTGCAACGAGTTTCTTTTCGCCCCCCAACCTTTTCCAATTGACTCCAAACGCATTCGCCTTTACTACAAAAAAAAGAAAACTGCAAAATATGGGTTTCCTCTTTGCTGATGTCCGTCTTTGACGCGCGTCCAGAAATATTAAGTCAAATAATTACAACATTGTCTAAGTAATTTTTTGAGTATGAGATCTTTCTAATCTTCATATCTAAACTTTTTTTCATATTTCTGCTATATTCCAGTCTCAGAGTGCTTTAAAGTATACAACGAAGCATTCCTAATATACCAGCCTCTAGATTAAATATATGTAGTAAAGAACAGGAGGGCAAAATGTCAAGATATGATCAGCGAATAATCCATACGAAATGCTTGGAGAAACTATAATTTCTTCTACATAATCTAATAATACTCGTATTTCCAGAATGGGAATGGATCGTTTTCAATTTGTCTATTGAAATTAATTCATTATCTCACTTCTGTAGAATAGTATTGTTTCAATACATGAAAGAACTCTCTGGACTAAATTTCAACACAGACAATTCAGCTTTAGACAATAAATTAGTGAGTTTCGTTCAATATAAATTGTTCGTATCCATGGCCTGTTTTGTTAACAAAAATCGATGGGAAAGGCTTCAGTGAACTTGCTAACACAGAACCTGATTTGCCTAATTTGTAAGAGCACACAGGAGAATATCCAAAATCTAGGTGAATCTCTTACATACTATAATACAATTCATACGTTAAAAGGTAAATTGTAAAGCGTGCATCAAAGGGAAACTGCAACAATCAATTCGCTCGAAAACTTGGCTTCTGGTGAATCCGTTCGTACAACTGAAATTGATTCCGAAAATATAAAAATGTTAAAGAAATATATCTTTCAAGATTAACTTCAAGTGTTTAAAAATTTCTATATCATGGCCGATACAAAATAAATACAAGTAATATAAAACAAACGGGGAAAATAAATTGCAACAAAGGTGTTGAGTGATAACTCTAATAGATGGTGTACTAAAAATTGTTTTAAGTAGCACGGTTTAACTCACAAACACTTAAATATCTACAATCGGACACAATTGCAGAAATGTTGTTTAGCTCTTAATAAAAATATGAATTTTATGTGCGATACATTTTGTTTTTTTTTTTTTGAAGTTCTTATCTTTTATTTAGTTGCTCTAAAACTGGAATAAAGTAAAGTAAAAAGAATTCTCAATAGGTTGACTTAGTAATCTGTTGTATAAGTGCTGTCGGCTTACGCAAGATGACGTTATAATCGTTTCGTACTCAAGAAAAAAAAAACTACTGCACCAAGAGTCTAGGAGAATCCTTCTCAATTCTTGCAAGGGCATTCCAAAGTTTGTATATATGATGTTTATATCATCAAAGCACCCAAATAGTATATAGCTTTGGTTAAAAATAGTATCAGTCGTGCTAACCAGAGCATTCCTCATAATCATCTTCAACAGTATTTTTAAGAGGTCCCTCGATAGGCTGTCGTCTTGTCTAAATTCTCATTTTATGTAAAATGATTCACTAAAATGTTTGACCATCTGAACACCGACTGAACACTTTGTGACGGTGGACATCAATAGAGATATAAGTTTCGCAGGAATACCAAACTCAGTCATGGCCTCACACAATTTTTTCAGTGTCGTACCATCGAAGGCTGCTCTGTAATCGGTTTAAATGTTAAAATGTATGCCAATATATTGCCTTTGGGGCTTCTTCAGTATTTTCCGTCTTGTGCATATTTGGTCAGGTGTGAATTTACCAGAACTTAGAGATGAAAAACCGGGGCATAGCAAGATGAGGAATGTCACACTGTGTTGGAGGAAAATTATTCTGCATACATGGTGACACTGCAACCAATTGTACTGCGTACTGTGAGGCAAAGTTATAACGCAATAACACACATATCGAGCAGATGAAATGATTGTGGAAAGAGCTGGAGAGTCAGGGTAGATGAAAGTATAGCGGAAAATTCCACTAGAAGGTTAAAAATCTGGGGTTATGGAGCAGGACTCTCCACCTCTAGGAATAGCTACGAAAATCTGGCCACAGATATGCGGAAATTGATGCGATTATTTAAACTAATAGTTAAATAATCGCTATTGCACAGGTGAAGAAACTACTTCAATTACCGATGTGGCATAAATTGCGCTTCAACGATCCAAAATGAAATCAGAATGGCAGTATCAAGGCTTAAGAATAACAAAATTGCTGGTGCTGATAGTCTTCCGTGAGAGTTGTTATAGCGGTGAGTTGATATCTAACATACTTCAGCACCTAAAAACAATTTGCCAACAAACAACAATCACGGCTTGTGATTAGAATTTAGATGAATTGTGTCCTATTTTAAAAAGTGATCTTAATGTGCTAACTACCGCTATATCAGTTTTTTATTTATTTTATCCACCGCTTATAAGGTTCTTCCAAATGTGATATGCAGAAGACTAAAGTGTGATAAATTGTAAAAATCTTTCATATTAGTATAATGTTAGATTCAGTATTAATCAGCACAAGTTTTGAACGAGATTAGGAAGAAGTAAGGTTTCCCGAAATTTGAAATCTGTAGTCTTCAAAAATGTTAATGAATCAATATCCCAGTCATCCAAAAAAGTTGATGTTACCTCCCTCGCAAATGGTCAGTAGATAAATTTTAACGTTCGGGACAACATTTTTGTTGATTTTAGACCAGAAGAATATATTATTATCTTGGTAGAGTATATATGAAACCCTCATTGGGAGTATATAAAGTAAATACGAGAACTGACGTTGTTTTTACAAACTTCCAATATTCTGAATTCAAAATCGAAAACGGTGCCCTAACTAATATTGCGTAGATTACCGCACATTTAACAAATCCAATCTGTTCGGATTCGACTCCTTTCAAAATTATTCTTTATTGTCAAACGATTTTAATAGTTTTGAAAATATTTCAGTTGAATTGCAGAGGTAATAGTTTGATCTATTGATAATTGCAAAGACATGTTGGATTTGTTAGTTTTATATAATACGAGTATAGTTAAAATTACAAAACATTGTGTACACTCCTCATCGTTTTTAAGAACTTAATAGGTTAATATAATATAATAATATTTAATATAATAATATTCTAAATATGTTAGCAGAACAGATGACAAGTACTTTACCACCATTTTCTGTCATCGGCTTTGAACACAATTTAGAATATGCATAAAATATATTTTAGGATATACAAAATAAGGCGCCTGAAAATCGCATCCGTTTCGTATCGTTTGGCATTAAAAAAGAGTAGGACATATCGAAATTTCACACATATTTGCAGTTACGAAGCCATTGCATGCTTAAAAGCTTCTCGACATTCTAATGTACAAATTATGTCAACAACCAGATGTTGTTGAGATTACGGTATGAAACGGACGCTGAAATTTGGCCCCAAAGTTGAAAATTCCTGGCGGAAATTTCCATACGTAAGGAGTGGCAAAAACGTTAATGACAGGTCATAAACACATGTTAATAAACTATACATTCCTCAAGAAAGCGTATCGGGCAAATGGTCACCGACAGAGTTGGATGCGTTTTAGAACATTTCCACTAATTTTCTCAACATCTCAGGCGATAGTTTCAAAATTTTTTCATTATTTTTTTAAGTTTTAAGTATGTGGTTTATCTATGAACACGAAAGACTGCACATGAAACCACATCAAGAAGCTCATGCAGTTAAATAGACAACTGTGTGATTACCTTTGCATCATCTAGTAATAAAAGTTAGACAATTTTGACATTTTAATTGGATTTCCTAAGAAATCCAATATATAATTAACAAATATTTAAGCAAAACAGTCTGTGAACTAGGGATTACGGGGAAAAGTTAATTTCCGATAAGTCATCCAAACCGTACGAGAGAGGTGTGGAAATGTACTCTATTTTCAATATCAGAACTTAGTATAAAGTGTGCCAAATTTGAACGAAGCTATGAATTAAATCGTCCGTAGCTACTTGTTCGATTTTTCTTAAGTTTTGCAGAGAATTATAAATCAATGACGTGCAAATACAGCTTTTATTTTCAAATTTGGATAAACATTTTGTGAATCAGTTTTGTTATTTTAAAGATAAAATCCTGATAATAAAAACACCCCTAATAAAAAGATTAATAAAATTTCACATTTATCCTCATAGTTTGATTTTTTTTTGCCATTACTATTAACAAAATTGACTCTTGACTCTTTAGCAATTAACGTCTTTGTCGAAAGCATCTTTTGTAGTTACGTTTAAACTTTATAATGAAACCGTATATTTTTTTTTAGATACAAATTCTCTGTTCTAAACAAGGACAAAAAATTTAATAAAAACTAAAAAAAATAATTTTTACGCAAAACAATTTAAAGAATTTTCTTTTTAAACCTCTACATTTTGCGCCTTCTGTCAGCATAGAAACAAGTTAAATCCACAATTAATGTTTGGTTTCATTCCATTGGCTTAAGAATTTAATAAAAATAATATTAAGTTGAACTGAGGACATCATAACTCGAATTTTTGTCCGTGGGTCGAAGCACTGTGAGACCCAGCTCAAGTTTAAATATCATCAAATTATGTGTATCGGCATTAAATACTTTCTGAATAAAAAATGATTTTGTTTCATTAACTTTTCTACAGTTATCAAACAAATTCTTAATCGAATGTTCTTCCTGTATAATAAATCCACTGTTATTAACAAGCATAATATATGTGATAGGCCAAATATTTATACTGCTGCATGTGTAAAGAATTAGTTTTGCTGTTGTGCTGCGTAATTACCAAGTGAGCTATATAATTGGCTATTGGCTATTTTTAGAAGTGTCTTTTCATATAAGTATTTATTTGTGACAGTCTTTTTGTGCATTTGCTTCGCATAAACTCCCACACTATTCATCCGATTATAAGGAGATATTGTTCATGCCCTACTGCAATGTCAGGAATAGTTTATCGAGAAGAACAAGTAAGATTCGGTGGATAGTGTATACCTCCCACTCAATAAATGTGATTCAGTAAATAAACAATTCACAATATGTTAAAATATATATTAAATAAAATTTTATTGAAATTATTTTGCTTATTGCAGGAATTTGTAAAAAAAATTAAAATTTTGTTTTAACCCTACGTGGTACATTGCGTTTAGTATGTGTGTGCATAGAAGGACAAGAACTATCTCTGATACTAAATATAGATTATCTCATTACCCCAAAGTCGAACTATGGTTGCCTACGATCCATGTTGGTTAATTCTTCGTAATAGCTTATTTTTTGGTCAAGTTATTTCGAATTATCCTTAGCGCACAAAAGGTATTTTCTTTAAGTTTTATTAGACTTTAACCTTTTTACGAGTTTGTAGCTGAAGTAATTTAAACAGCGTTTGCAAAAGGGGCCCTTGCTGCTACAAATTTGTTGGTTCATTCAATTTATAATTAATAACATTTCGTAAAACATAAAACATCAGCAAAACTTTTTATTTAAATCTCCCTGCAGCCCAACATTCAATTTCCCTGACACTCGATTAAAATGTCTATACCGGTTTTTAATCTTCTTGATAGACCTAGAAATTGGAAAGCCCAACAGTTGTTTTCTCCCTTTTCACTTTCGCAGAACCGGTTCTACTATTAAATCGTCATAAATTACGTTCTTATGCAACATTAAGAGTTATGAATTTCGTTCATTCGCATTTAGCTTCTGCCACACAGATGAAATTCCTGTTCCCAAACTAAAGGGGAGTCGACTCCTGTTTAATGTTACTCACTCCCTCCACCACCACGGCCATCATCGTCGTTCGTGATATGCGTAATTTTCGTAAAAAGTTTTAGGTATTTATGAGAACTGTTATCAGACACATCGTCGTATCATTCAGGGCCACGGCCACTCACTAGCTGCCTCGTTCGCTATGCTGCCATTGGAGCTCGCTCTTGGTATTTGGTGTTTTAATTTTCCAACAAATCCTTTTATCAAAATAAACACTTTGGCGTATTTGCTCTGGTCTCTTAATGGTCAGAATGGTGGTATGCAGTCTTGTGTGGAATGGCAACCTGTGGTCTCGTCTTCCGTAATTGGTCCCATTCATATTGCCTGTGCGAACAATCAAATGGCGAAATAGAAATTCATTTGCAATTTCATTTGAGCTGACTGGGCAAGGCAGTATCGTTAAACTGAGGCTTAAGTTGCAGATGCTGCTAGGTGCGTGGATGGGCTAGATTGTACGTTCTACAGGCATACGTGTTTTTAATTAAAGGTGGAATGGTGGGAATATTGCCAAAGTGATCAAATATGTCCAATGCGATATCACCTGCGTGACGCTGTGTGTCTGTTTGGAAAGATACGAAAATGCATCTGCAAACGATGGATTACTGTTGAAAAGCAGGCGAAACCGTTGTAGCTCTCTTGAGTTTCATTTATCTGGCCCAGTTAATGAGTTCCGAAAAGCAATTGACAAATTTCATAATTCACTAAATTTCATTATGGTAAACTCGAAATCGAAAAAAGAATAACGCAAACACATTATAAATTTTAAAAACCAGTAAAATGGGAGGGTTGGTTAAGAACTAAAGCAGGAAATATTTAAACATCAATGTCAAAAAACCGAAGATGGATGTTTGCATACTCAGATATTACTACAGGTGTTCATAACTGAATTTAAATATATATTTATCAAAACATGATGAGTAAATGGTGATATGGTCCTCCGTTCTTATGCGATTTTGATAGTTTTTACTTTTTATTTAAAACTTTTGGAGATAATTATATTTTTTTCCAAACTAGGCCAAGAACCTCTTCAAAAGTGTGGTCTACATTTTTGAAACTAGATGTTTCAAGTTTATCGAAGTTTTCAACGGATATATCACAAAAATACAAAACAAAAATCCACTGCTTCTGAACTAGCACAAATGGTTTTCAGAAGCTAACTCCCCGACGATAGATGGTAAAGTATACCTTCAAGTGATATTTGCCTATCCTATTGCAACACAAAGGTGCACAGCATCAGATTTTATCATTTTGTCAAGCAGCTGCCCTCAGACATAGTAACCTTTGTAAAAATGCTCGCATAAACGTAGCACGCCATAGTTAATGAACACATGCACTAGCCAACAAGGTTTTGCGAACTTGACCAAAATCATGAGCTTGGTTAAGCTAAAATAAGTTCAGTAGTAATATCTCGTGAAGCTTAATTTAATTTTTCCAATTTGCGTTAATTTTCTTTGCCTCTTTTCGTTAACATATATATAATTTATAATCCGTTATTATACTATAATATATAATTTTGAAGCAAATCACACGGCACTTGTGTTCCGTTTCTAAAAACCAACAACAAAAGTGCAGAATTTGAGTAAGTGTAAGTAAGTGAGTATACAAGATTCGGATGGACAGAGTGCGGTCCACAGCAGTGTAGGTGTTGCACCGACTCATCAAATAAGTGGGCGTGTTAAAACCCACGCTATTGCGTGCTATTGCTTTACATAACGCATCGACTTATGTATTTTTTCCAATGGGAAATAAAATTTTTTGGCAACATTCAGTAGCACTTTTATGCAAATTTCAGCATCTTATTTCAATTCGGGCGACCTCATATACCGGCATAGATTTATAGAACGATCAGGAATATACTCTTACATCGCAATAATAAGATCAGTTCGTCTGTTTTTTTAAACATTTATTTATTCGTCTAAATCAATTTCGTTGTCTTCAAAGTTTTCTCCCCCGGACTGCGATTCGTTTTGCATCTCTTCAATCGGCTCAATTGGCCAAATATGGCATTTGTGGAGCTGTTATGTTAATTGCATTTTTTTCGGAAAACTTGCGAAGAGCCAATGCAATGTGGATGGAGCATTGTAGAAGCGCAAACACCAAGAACAGCCTGATCATCCTTTTTTTAATAGTTTCTCGCAAACAACGCATAATACTCAAATGATATTCCTTGCTGACGGTTTGATTCCACGGAAGAAACTTGTAACGCCCAATAAGATAATCGAGAAAACTGTCAGCATAACCTTGATTTTTAAACGGCTTTGGCGTGATCTTTTGGACCTTATTTCACTAAGTCTTATGGCCAGGCGTTGTATAACGTGCTGTCAGCCGGATTTTATCGCAATGGTTCGTTTTTGCGACGGAAATGGACATTTTTAGTATTATCAGCATGAGCACGCCCAAATTTAGAGACGTTTCTTAAAAACTGCTGTTTATATTGATTTCAATTAATGAACAAATCAGAGAATTTTAACAAAATTCTCGAAATACCTACTATTCTAGAACAGTCCCTATCGTAGTGCAATAGGTGGTACAAGCGATTATAGCTCGCTTGATCACGTCTTCAGCTCCCCTTGCAGCCATCTGTCATTATTTGAGCGGTGGAAACTTCGATGTGTCTGACGAACGCTTCGAGTAATCGACGTGTCTGGTAAAAGTTTCTTAAACTGTGACATTCGAGACCGTCGTTAAGCTGTAGGTCCCGTTTGGTGAGTCTAAAAATAAAATGCTGTAATGGACACATTCGTGCATACAAATAATTTTGAATGAAAATATCACTGTTGCTTGATTCAAATCAATTCAAATTGTTGAGGAACATCAACTTGGAGTAGAACTGCGGAAGCCATCAGATTGCTAGCTAATCAGTCGGTGTTTTATGTCAGTTTACCACTCAAACAATATTTTAAAACTGCCTCTTTATTTGATAGTAATTTACTTTAATATGGATTCATGGCTACTAAAAAATATAAAAAAGAAAATGCCCATAAATTTAGTTGCACGTAAATCAAACTCTAATAGTATAAGGCATTGGTCTAGCTGCTGGTGCCTAAGCCCACCCTATGCTATTGTTGCGTTGGTACGTCTTTCAGAACCCCAAATAAACTGAAGAAAGTAATTGGACCGCACTCCTCATCTCCATCATCACCGTAGGTAAGTAAACCCACATTACTTTAGGAATTCATATTTATATGGTAAAGTTTATTCTGGAATTCTATCACTGGAATTCCTAAACGAATTACTTACAACGTTATTATTACAAATGATTAAAAATTCGGGAGCTTATATTTTAGACTTATTATATGCTTGAACGTTATATACAACTGAAACTATTAACTGAACTGTAGTGTTCATTTCCATACAAATGATTAAGAAACGAATTCTGATATTTAAATGTTATCCCATCAAGAGAGCGAGTATCACAACTCAATAATTAGAAGGCGTAAGAGATATTGTAAAAAGTACATATTATTTATCACAATTCATCGCCCTCATTTTTTTCATATACTTAGAATTTCCTTCTATGACATGGTTATATTTTTTACTTTTTTTTCTTCTATTGCTTGTTATGCAAAAATTATTTTTCTCTTCTTTGTTTTTAAATTACCCAGACATCCAGCGAAGATTAAAAAGGTCTTCTTAATTCTCTCGGTGTTTGGTGCGAGGTGTTTGACGGGTAGTATAAGAGTTGGAGATGATTTGGTGTGGTGTCAACCTGTGTATCATACTTGCATCCTATCTGTGGTGACTTAAGACTTATATAGGTGACTTAAGGTTTTATATAGGTAGTTAATTTAACACATCCAAATTCTTAAACTTTAAGTAATTTGAATTTTCAATACTTATTTATAGATTCTACTGAGCATCCAAGCAACGATAAATTAAAACTAGTACCATGAGTAGTTTGGTCGATCGTGCTTCTTCTGAACGTGATTTTTTTTAGTATTCTTAAAACGTTCATTGGAAAATTCTATTCTCACGATCACGAAATCTTATGGTCCATACAACTTTATTGCTGCTTAGGAGACTGCGTTATTTTTTTTTTATTTACTCAAAATATAATTTACACATCAATGGTATACGAGTATATTGAAAATTGACGAATATTCTACTTATATTTACTACTTTATTATAGCAATTCGGCGCGAGTTTGTGCTAGCGGAGTGAATTGCAAACTTTAACCATACTTTTACAAGTTTTTTTGTGAACTTCTAATTGCTTGATGGCTGCTTCGCCCCTGTAAAGCTTTTTGTGCGTTATGTTTGTGAAATTTGGCGTTTTGGGGACAGAAGACTCAGAAAATGTACTTCTTTCGCAATATTGTTTTTGGTGACTGACATATTTTCTGCGAAACCAAGCAAAAATTTTGACACCAATAGTAAGTTAATAAATAAGTTGGGCCGGAGACGATAATTAAGCTTGGAGGTTAGGAAAATAATTTTACGTAAATCCTATGATGGACTTCGGTTCATCAACTTACGTGACATTTGGTTTCTGTGCGTTTGTATAACCTGATGTCGGGTGTTACAGGTGAAATACAAGAAATATTGGCGAACGCAGATGGTGTCACAATCGTACCTTAATTTACACCGCGAAATTGTTTGGCCCAAAGAATAATAACAAATTAATATTGACGTGGAAAGCGAAAATTTTGGTCTTTAATGTAAATTTACCTCAAATTCCTTAGGCAAGTTTTAGGTCTTAAACTTGGAATTCTCGGAACCAAAAAAGACTATTCCGCACTGGAAAGTATATCGGTCTAAATAGACAACCAATACGTTTATATTAAAAATGGATAAAATGTAAAAAATACCTTTTGTTCAAGACTTTTTCCTTTTAAGCAAATCTGTAGAGAGAGGTAAAATTTACTGAGCACTTGGGATTTAAACACTTGTTATACATTACTTTTGAAATGATTTACTATGTTGCCGATACAAAGGTAGATTTAAAAAGGAAGTTGCTTTCGGATTTTATTTTAAATGAAACCTAGCTTTAAGTTGAGCACTAGAAGTGTGATCTCCTATCCACCTTTTCGGAGTAAAAATTAGAGTTGCCTGATCAATTTAAATATAGTACGAAGTATAGTTTTCTCCAGAAAATGTACAATTTTTAGTTCTTCTACGTACAATCGACGTATTCACTATTTATTTCTCACTAGAGATTTGAATATTCTATTTCGATTAATAGATTTCTATTTGCACAATTTTATGAGAAGTCCACTACAATGTCTGTAAACCTACTGAATGTTAGAAGCTCTTCTATATCCCATTCATGATATGTAAAGAAATTTTTTATTTTTGTTCAGTCCTGGCATATGCGTCTTTTTTCCCACTGCACTATATTGACCCAATTTGGAAATTGGTCTGCTTCTGAATATAAAACACTTTTATGACAATTTCAACCTTCCAGGTCAAGGAGTAAATTCATTTTTGAGATTTCGGATATGTGTTTTCTGTTGAGTTCTTTCAGCTATACCTACGAGTATGTGTTTTGTTTTTATGTTTATATTTTGTATTTGTAAGAAAAGAACTTCAGCAAGAAAGTTCATATTTACCTGCCATAAAGGCAAATTTATGCTAAAAGTGTAAATGTGTAAATACGCTATATAATCTTGGCTATCTTAAAATGCATGTCCTCTTAATAACATATGTCCGAGAGTATGTTGAAAGCAAAATAGATGTCGTTCCGCTTGAGTTAGGAGGCTGCATGTAATTTTGATCAAAAGTATCCTGAAGTCATAACGAGGTCGTGTTCGAAAATGGTCAAATCAGGTCCGAAACCACATAATTTCCACATCCAAAAATTGAGTCTACCGCTAGAGAAACTGATATTTTAGCAGTTTTTTCAACAACCTTATCAATTATTCGTAAACTAAAAGAGGAAGAATTACCCCAAACATTCTTTTATGGAATATACCAATTCTCACAGGAAATCATAATAATTACAAACCCACCTCTAGAAGAAAACAACTTATTTTTGATATTTTCCTACGGTTTATTTCTTAATTATTTAAAAGCGATGTCAGGACAGGAAACATTTTTTTATAATTATACCATTCAATACATATTTCATGGCAAAAACGGGCTACGTTAATATGATATGCCTGAGAAGAGAGTGTTTTCGCGGCACCCACTTATCTCGGAATACATCGGCTTATCGTCTATCACTTTGCTGACTTTAAATGACAATTTTGAACACATCTTTATGCCACAATACAACACTTCTCTTCCTTTGTTCCACTTCATTTCTTATCATTCGCAATTTGTCCACTGAATCTGTTTCGTTTTGGCCACTCATAAATCAGACACAGGAAGTTGTAAACTTACTTTAGCCAAAGTTCTGACGATGATATCATCACCCTCATGCATTTTCTGGCCAATCCAGAACTAAGAAACTTATGTTCACTGCTATTCTCAACAAGGAGCTGCCCACTTCCTCGTATCCGCTATGCAAAAGTCTCAAATCTATGAAGTCTCCAGTTTCTTGTGACAGTTTTAAGACAATTACATTATTTAGGAGTTTGCATAAAATTTGCATTTATTGCCATTTCATTTCAGACATTGACTTGTTGTCGCAGTTCTTTGTCTCTGCCAGATAGTTTCACGTACCCACGATTTGATTTCCGTGCCTTTGTGAGGCAGTATTAGAGGGCTCACGTGGGATGGCGAGTGAGTGCGCTGGATAAAGCTGATTTCCTGGCGTTTGTTTTGAGTTCCAATGCGATGACATTAAGTCGAATTTTCATAAAATATTAACATCAACATGCGTAAATATTGCCCAATATTTGTGGTGACTCCATGAGCATGCTGTGGCACATGAGTATATTAACAAGGAAGGCATCAGGCAAACTACAAACATGCTGAGTGCGGAGGTTGTGGTGGCGCGTAGTCACACAGTGAGGCAGGCTAAAGGCCTGACATTGGAGTTTGTAGTCATAAATTGTGTTGACATTAAAATAAATTTGTACGTCGATGTCAATGTGCGAACGATGTACAAATGACGGAATCGCTGAAAGAAATTTCCTTTTTTCTGTAATCTGGGCGTTGTAAGTTGGTATGCACACACACACTCACACACGTATAGGGACAGATGAAATGATGACATTTGTCGTTGATGTCGATGACGCTGTCGGAGATAAGATGGGTTGGACCATTATGTCAATGTGATATTTTAATTTTGAACAATTAAAAAATTGCTGCTTTTACGAATGATTGAGTGGCTCGCATAGATCATAGCGTTGCTGTCGCACGGATGTGTAAACGATAGTCGAACACACCAGATTGTTATAGCACATTTTGCGTTTTGGTTAAAAGATAGCAAGAATATAACATGGAAAGATAAATATAATGAAAAAAGCGGGATTTCAGCATAGTAACTTTTGTTCCTTTTTTGCAATCTGGTATTAAATTCTGTAGGTTAACTCCAAGTGGTGAAAGCGTATGCACCCGCAGTAATTGAAGTGAATAGTTTCGTAAATGTATTGAGTCTTGACCGACCGTAGCTCGGTAGTTAGTACACCCCGTTAAAACGTAGACCCCATTGAGTCAGTCCAAAAATAGCTCACTGGTTGTGAAAAGCTTTCCCATATCTCTACAGTAAGATTCAAGAGAATTTGTTTTGTATATAGTTCAAGGTATCCGCTTCGTTAGTAGGTACAAAAGTGGAAACTACCATTTTTTGAGCTGTTTTATTCGAATAGCAACATAAATTACTATTGACAACATGTGAATTGAGTTCCAATTTGAATCAAATAATACTTGTCTAATATTAACGACGGAGTGGCCCTTACATCAGAAATTCCGAAAAGTTTAGATCTCATTCCCTGTTTCGCTAATCAGCACAGGGTAAGCTTAATTTCTTCTGAAATTATTGATAGCAGCCGGTATTATAAATATGCCAGGAATTATAATAGTAATTATAATTTGTGAAAATTTTCTGTCAATAAATTGAACTTTTCCGAAAAAGTTTGAGATTTTGTAGTTGTTTTAGAATTTCGGCTTTTAAAGTATGAATTCACATAGACTACTTTCAAAATAAATTGTAGATTGTAAATGTTTTAAATTAGATCGGATTTAGAAATAGCCTAATGGTATAATTACCGTATTAAAAATTACGTAAGATGTTTCGTTAGCATCTGGAATAAATAATGTGTTCTGTGACCTATCCCGTTTTTAAAATATGCAATTCTTCAAATTTGATGTTTCCATTCAGGCGGGTCTTTATAAAATATTTGATATGTATTTTTTTAAGAAGCGCATTCGATTTTCTATTTCCTCTCCATCTGCTTAATACTTTTTCATATTTTTTTGTTTCCTTCCTCACTTCCTTCACTCTCGTCCCAATTTGTATCAATTGGCTTTATGCAACTAAAAATCGATATGAAATATATACGCAACTCAATTGTTTTAGATTTTGACAATAATGTTGTATAAGTAACTATGGTTGTTAGAATTTTAAAGTTCATGGGATCTAATATTATTCTGCTTGGACCAAAATTATTATTTGTGCAAAATTAGATATGATGGACAAATATTAGATGCATGATTTTTTGCGTTTTAGACATTTCTACAAAAATATTTACAAAACTCTTATTTTGCTGTGAATTTTCAAGAAAATTTAGAATTTATTTGATCTAATGAGACGGATATATTTTGAAGAAAAAGTTTATAAAAATATCAAATTTTGTGATTTTTGCTTATTTTTGGCAAAATATGTCCGAGCACAAAATTTTGGAAAAGTTGAGGAAATATTCGATTGTTTTTTTTTTTGCCAAATACTTCAGTGATTTCATGGTGGGACGGCCATATTTTCTTTACACGATATAGCATCTTGAACTTTTCTTGAAATATTACGCGCTTACTGATTGGTCAGTTGCAATCATTATTTAAGTACTTGTTTATGTTCTTTAATATAAGAGTCGGACATGGGGTCGTACATCTTCAAAAGCCTGGAGTTGAGATATTATGAAAATAGCTGGTTTCAGAATTGACAAATTTAATTCTGACTACACAACTTTGAGAATTAGAGTGATACTCACTTTATTTGAAAAACTGAGGCCTCGTTTAATTGACTTACAAGCGCTGAAAAACATACAAAGTAGACTAACAAAAATCTATGGAAAAGCGACTGAAATTGAGAAACGAAAAATTTCCAATATTTTTCAATTTATACAACTTCTAAATGCGGATTTTTCAGTTTAATCGTCAAATCAACCGACAAAGCTGCTCATTTCAAATAAATTGAAAATGTTTGGAATGTATTATAAAAAAACCATTATATTGACAGATTTTTCTGTTTTTGACAAAACAAATAATATCTGTTGGTGATGTTTTATCAGATTCAATGTTTGGAATGTGAAACATTGTATTGATATAAGTGATTCCATAAAAAAGCTTGGATAACAATTTAAATTTTATTTCTTTTTAAGCATTTTTGTTTTAAATTTTTTCTTCAAATTTTGTTTTGACATAAGAGACATAAGTTAGTTCAATTTGCATGAAAAAGTTTATGTTAGAATAAAACATAATGAAATCTATTTGCACATCAGCGTTTAACATTATCAGCTTTTAATGTCCCTTTTAAATATCTCCCCTACAAAGGAACATTTTTGAAATAGGTTGATTTGTCACAATTCCACTGAAATAAACCCCTTCCAAAAAAGGAATCTTTTTCCTGTTAATTATTAAGACGAGATTTTTTTTAAACACCCCATTCCACCAATTTGTTTGAAGAATAACAACGATTCAAAATAATTTCTGTTTTTATAAGCTCACTCACAGTCGTGTTTAGAATTGGCTTGCTTCTTCCCGCACCTGCCAACTATCACCGTCTTTGCTCTTAATTTTCTGTGCCGATTCATTGCCAAAGAGCGCGCAGTCGTCCTGTAAATCATATGGTTTGGAATTGCTATTTCTCGTATCTGTTAACTTACTCTCCTTCATGAAAACGTAAAAGCAATGACGTCTTTAAATTTCAAACAACATAACTAATATATATTGAACATTTTGTAAAGGGTGTCCCAACAAGAACGCAAGATTTAAATTTGCCGCTATTTGAAGTGTCATTGTTTGACATTTGAACAATTGTTATTGTTTGCTAATAGAAGGTTCGAGGTTAGTAAAAATGGAATAAACACGAATAAACAACGCATTCTCATTGTGAAATTGTTTTACCAAAATGGTGAAAGTTTTGTAGCTACAGTTCGCAAATTGCGATCAATTTGGGGTCACAATGATGCTCCAAAAGAGTCAACTGTAAAGAAATTAATGAATAAATTTGCCAAAACTGGGTCTGTTAGTGATGTAAAGACAACAACGCACTTTCGACCAGGTCGATCGACCGAAAATGTCGCAGCTGATGATGTCGCTCAAACTCCGTCCACCTCAATTCGACACCAAGCTCAGCAAATTGGTGTCTCCAAATCCACTATGCAACGAATTTTGACGAAAGATTTGCATCTTCATGCATATAAAGTTCAATTGACTCAGAAACTGAAGCCAACTGACCATGGACAGCGAAGGGAGTTCATTAATTGGGTATTGGATAGACAACATGAAAATGCTGATTTTGCCGATAAAATCATCTTCAGTGACGAGGCCCATTTCCATCTTGATGGCTTCGTCAATAGGCAGAATTGTCGCATTTGGGGTGAAGAAAATCCTCGAGTGATTCACGAGAAGCAAAAGCATCCTCAACGTGCCACTGTGTGGTGTGGATTTTGGGCTGGAGGAATCATTGGATCTTTTTTTATGAAAATGAGGCATGTCAAGCGCAAACAGTCAATGGTGTTCGGTATCGTGAAATGATAACTAGTTTTTTCGTACCTAGAATTGAAGACGGCGCCACATGTCATACAGCCAGAGAAACAATTCAATTACTGCATCAGTCATTTAAATCTTGCGTTCTTGTTGGAACATACTTTATATTGTTTAAAAAGGTTTGAAACAGTTCATATTTAAAGATTTTTTCCATTTTATTTTGAATATTTTATTTAATTTTATATAGGAAAACTTTAAACAGTCTACATCTTAAAACGTTTTTTTTTCATTGAAAATTTATATGCTTTATTTAAATTTAGAATGCCTGTCGGGAGACAACTTTTAAACTGTCCAATATAAATATATAACACAACCAGTTGTCAAGCAATATGTACAAAGATTTTTCACAAAGTTACCAAAGCCAAAAACGTGCAACTTTAACAATCAGATATATCATTGCTCCAAGTAGCGCCAGAAAATTTCGAATTTTTTGCAACATTTAAAAAAATAATGAAACCAAATAATGAAAACTGCGAAATTTTAGTCAGGTGACAAAAATGTGAGTGGTGCCAGAATAAGCATGATAAATTGAGGCTCGTATCAAAAAATTCTCTAAATAACAGCACAATAAAAAGCAAAACTAAAATTTTCTGAAGTCCTCTGTTTACGAATTATGAAAGGTCCGCTTTGCCAAATTACCCAATTTGTATAAGTGGTACTCTAAGGAGAATGTTAATTCGGTCCACTTTCATTGGTAATATTTCATAAATTATATCGAATTTAGTTTATTTGAATGAAAGATAAGAATCTAGAAATACATGAGTTGACTTAGATAATTTGTGTGGTAGTTTCCAGAGGGTACGTTGTTAACCTGCCAATTTCAGTCTACGATTTGTCAGTCACTCCAGAAGTGGTGTGATAATGCCGTCATTTTCCTTATCCAATTTGGTTCATAAAACGTGCGCTGGATTTGAGCAAACTAAATTTAAGTATTTGAAAGAAGCTGAGAATACCTAAGTTAAATCGACCATTTGTACGAGAAGAGCTAGAGGGGACAACAGTTTAGATGTTATGGACAGAAATCTAGATTAACGCAGGCTACTATGTAGAAGTTACACAAGAAAGATTCAATTTCGGAATGTAATATATAATCCAAAAAATTTTAACTTTACACAGTTTGCAAAATTGGAATTAAGAAACGATAATTAATGTCAGAAATTTACAAACCTCGGCTGCGAATAGGCAAAATATTGCGAGGTTTTGAGAAGTTTTATAAATATTTGTGACTCTACCGTCCCAGGTAGACGATAATTAATTAATATACCACCGATTAATATACCCCCCACGCCCTTCGTATTCATTGCGTTCGTTGTATGCTAAAGAAATAATAATTTTTTTTGGCGATATCTTGTATGACTGTTTAATCGGATTCATTGTCGGTTATGCGACGTACAAAGAAAAAAAAAATAGTTCCAGACATATCGGTCTTCTATCACAGAAATCACAGAAATTTTATTTAGTTGAGACAACTGAATTGGCAACAACCGTATTTGGAAGTCCTCAAGACCGATAACTTCTATTAAAACAGATTTGAGAACAAAAAAAACTTGATTAATCGAAACCTATTAATATTAAATTCGGATGCTTCGAATAAATTCGTAGAATATTGGTAAAATAACAAAAAAGTACCAAAATTGGTCTGATTGAAGGCAAAATAATTAAAATCAATCAATAAATAAAAATATTTGACAATCGAAATGTTGAGAAATTCTATTCGCAGTCTTTGATCAATGTGTATGCAAGTAACATTTAAGTTTTGATAAAGATGATACTAGTCTTGCAAATATATCATATAAGTTACTACTCTGCGCAAGACCTGAATGTTCCGATCCCGTCAGTGGATCTTTTATGTGATCATTTGTCTGTTTACCAAGTCACAACTACATGGAAAAGCTCCAATCATGCCGGATAATCTTACACATAACACACTGAATAGTTGTTTATGTATGAGGTATAAAAGATTGATCCCGCGACGGTTGTAGCGCCATTTTATTCAAAGCGTGCTTAGATTCCAATCAATAGGAATGCTTTCATTTAGCCAAATCATGCTTTGGGGGCAAACCAATTATCATTTCGTCGTCACTGATTTGTAACTGTCAGTAGCGAGGAAAAATTCCATGAAAAAAATCATGCAAATATAAAAAGTATGTATGTACAGGGTGGTCCATAAGAGTGTTGGCGGTTTAAACATTCAATTTCTCGGTAACGCGCGGCGCGGGGTGGCGGGGGGATATGCTGTTCGCTGCGCCGCTTCCTGGAAATTTAGTGGCCATGGAGCCGTACACGGGAGTGCAGCGTGCATTTTGTGTCCGAGCGTATTACGAAAACAATAAATCAGTGATTACTGCACGACGTTTGTATCGGCATGAACACGGTTTACACGATTTAAGTGAAGTTCCAAGCGCCAATGTGATACGAAAATGGATCAAAATGTTCGAAACAACCGGCTCAACATTACCAATTACGGTTCGTGGTAGCCCAGTATCTGCAAGATCAGCCGACATTGTGGAGCGTGTTCGTGTTTCAGTTCACGACGGTTAGAGCGAACAATTATTGCAACATGCTAGCAGACTTTTTGGTGTCAGCTTTGCAAGAACTTCAAGGCAATACCTCGAGGAAGTGGTTTCAACAGGATGGGGCCACATGTCATACGGCTAGGGTATCCATAGAGCTGCTGAAAAATGTTTTTCCTGGAAAACTCATTTCGAAAAGGGGGGATATTGAATGGCCCCCACGTAGCCTCGATCTCTCTCCATGCGATTATTTTCTATGGGGCTACCTCAAACCGGTAGTCTACGAGAATAATCCGACCAATTTAGAGCAGTTGAAGAGGAACATTATTCAGGAAAGTAACAAAAAACCGAGAACAACTTTTCAACGAGTTTTCCAAAATTTGCGACTTCGGTTCCAAGAGTGCCAAGCAGCCGAGGAAAGCCACTTGGACAACATTATGTTTAAGTCTTAAAAATTCCCATGTTTCTACTTTTTAAAAATACAAATAAATCTTTTTTATGTTTCGTAGTTTTTTTTTAATTGAATACTTAAACCGCCAACACCCTTATGGCCCACTGTACAAATGACATATAGAAAAGCCTCCCGTATTTAGTGAGCTTGCACGGATTCTATCTTTATAGGTAGAATCACCAAATGGGACTTGCAGTTTAATAACGATTCTGGGCATCAGTTTGAGTACCTTTACTAGACTTACTGCCTGCTTACTCATGTGCTCGTTAGTTGTGTGTTGGGGCTCGAATCCATGGCCTTACGAACGATAGTCGTGTGCACTAACGATCGCGCAATATTGGGTCTCAAATGCGTACTTTATCAAATCGCGACATAGAGTTGACACTTTCGTACAAAAAAGTAGGTGGAGTAAAGTGGGTAGTGAAACAAATAAATCATATAATACAGGAAGGTGCATGAATCCGGCTACAAACACAAAATGTAATAACTTTTTTTCTGTGTAAGTAATCGGCTTATTATTTTTTTATATGACAAGTTACTATTTCGATTTATTAAAATGAATGCTTAGGTTACTGAAAAAGAGGATTTGCATAGCGCAGCGGTATCATGCAGTCTTTTTCTTTAGACGGGAGTTAAGCTGCTCTCCCCCGAAGAGGTGGGTAAACATGTTTGCCGAATCTAGTAGCGTCGTACGGTGACCGTACCATCGAGATTCCTATATTCGGGTTCAAGGCACAATCGTGGCTGTATCATTGTGAATTCAAGCAAATCCAAGCGTTTCGACTCGAAACTTATCGATGCAAATTGGAGTTAGCAGACGGTCACTACGGCGGATAACTTAAACTTATTTCCGTACAAACTCCAAATTAGAAGCAATTTTGCCAAAAAAAAAAAAATATTGAAATGGCCAAAGAAGACAACAACCTGATGAATTGTATGATGAATTTATGTCTGATGAGATCCAGTTTGCTTTAAACCGCAATGTAAACAAGCAACATTGCCGTATATGGCGTGAATCTAATCTAGAAATACTCCATGAGATGGAACTGCAAGGCGCAGTTGTGGGGCCATACTTCTTTGAAGAAAACGGTGTAACAGTAACTGTCAATGGGAACCGTTATTTATAGATGTTGAAGGAAGCTCTTACTGGATGGAATGGAACAACTGCACGCATAGCCAGACCTGTTACGGTGGAGCTCCAACGAAAATTCTCAAACAAATTCATATCCAGAAACTCCACTTTCCGTTGACCCCAAAGGTCACCTGATCTGACTGCACCAATTTTTTTTATGGTGTACAAAATGAAATTAAGGAATTTGACTGAATTGAATCAGTCAATTAAAATGAACGAATAATTTTCTGATCAGGCATATGTGTGAATAAGCATGGAGGTCATTTACGGTCTATCATCTTTAAAACCAGGTAATTATATAAATAAATTTTCTATACAATAAAGAAGTAAATAAATGAATAATATTATAAATATTTGAATTTCCTATTTTAGTGCAATTGGTGCGGCACCCAGTATATTCTTCTTCTTCTTGGTGGTGACTGGAATAGACATCTTTATCTATTATACACTGCCGGTAGAAAATAATTCCAAGCGCTTCGATCTTTTCCGCTTCTCCTCCAATTCGTCACACCAAGCTTCGACAGTATTTCAACAGCCTGGGCCTTCCAACGGAATTGCGGTCGCCTTCCCCTGCACCGTCCATCGAGTTCGCTGTCGAAAATTTTCCGTGCCGGAGCATTTGGGTCCATCCGCACGATGTCGTCGATGCGACGCTGATACCCTCCGTTAACGATGATGGGTCCATATATTTTCTGGAGTATTTTCCTCTCGAAGACTGCTAGTACTGATTCAGCCGTTCGCGTCATAACCCAGGATTATGCGCCATATAACAAGACAGATAGAACTAACGTCTGATACAGTCGAAGTTTTGTTTGTCGAGAGAGGGCTTTATCATTAAATCGCTTGCTTAGCCTTGCATCCGTTTTGTTTACAGCGGAACCGAGGTAGATGAATTCTTCCACCACTTCAAAATTATAGTTGTCAACGTTCACACTACGTCCAAAACGGCCAGACTCTTTGTTCGAAACCAATAACTTTGTTTTGTCCTCGTTTCCCATCAGACCCATTTTCGCTGCTTCCTTCTCAGTGCTTGAGAAAGCTGCAGTAACATCTCGTAGTTTTCGGCCAAAAATGTTTATGTCACCTGCATATGCGAGTAACATATGGCTTTTATTAAAGATGGTACCAGTCGTGTTAACTGCAGCTTTCCTCATAATCGTGTAGAAGAGGTCGCACGATAGACTGTCGCCCTGCCTAAATCCTCGTTTGGTGTAAAAAAGCCCGCTCAGATGATTGCCTATTTTCACTGAAGACTTTGTGTCAGTCAGAGTCATCCTGCAAAGACGTATATATAAGCTTCGTAGGAATTTCAAACTCGAACATGACCTCATACAGTTTTTGTCGTATCGGGCTATCGAAGGCAGCTTTATAATCGGCAGCTTTCTTGGGTCTTCTCCAGAATTTGTGGTAGTGTGAGTATCTGGCCAGTTGTTGATTTACCAGGTCTAGAGCCACACTGATATGGTCCAATCAGATTAGTTAAAAATGGCTTTAGTCTTCCACATATCACACTCGACAGGACCTTATAGGCAATGGGTAAAAAACTGATACCGCGATAGTTTTTACAAACACTTGGATCTTATTTTCTAAACACAGGGCACAGTACACTCAAATTCTAATCATCGGGCATGTTTTGCTCGAGCCAAATCGTATTTAGGAGCTGATATAGGCTGTTTATCAGCTCATCGCCACTAGTTTTAAACAGCTCTGCTGGGAGGCCATCGGTACCCGCAGCTTTGTTATTCTTAAGCCGCAATACTGCTGTTGTGATAACTTTTGGGCTCGGAGCTGCGCTATTTATGCCAGCGTCGACAATTGGGGTGATTTCCTCACTCATGCTGCCATCTGGCACTAAGGGCTTATATTAAAAACTTTCTCTCCATAGTTACAGCACATTCTGCGTATCTTTGACCAGATTTCCCTCGCCGCCTTACAAGAGGGGAGCCCTGTTCCATACCCTGTACTTCTTATCTGTAAGTCAGGAAAATCAGGATCAGTGGCGTTTAGTTGTAGTAGTTGTGAGAGTTTGCTGGGGCAGGCTGTGGCTATCTCAAGGGTATGCGACGTCAAACTTCCTTTGTGCCTGGTTACGAACATTTTTCTGCTCAATCTCGTGAGTACATTAGCTGGAACCAGGTGGTGATCCGAGCCAATATAAGCACCAGGAATCACACGCACGTCCATGACACTAGAAGCATGCCTTCCGCCTATTACCACATGATCAATTCTCGTATTATGTGAACAGATCAACGTCATGAAAAAATATTTCGTTTTGATGCGGATAGTGACTACAAGGTCACTTGTAGGTGTTTCATATAAGGTGTTTCAGTCTCTTTCCCACAACAAATCTACATCCGAATTCATGTCTTTCTGCGTGGCAGCTATAGTGGATGTCACAGTTTTTACGTCAAGTACATCCTTGTCCTGTCCATCGCATTTCCTGGATGGCGGTAACATCAGCTTTATATCGATCGAGGACATCCGCTAGTCGGATAGAGGCACCTTATCTGTAAAGAGTGCGGATATTCCAGGTGCATATCCTTAAATCGTGGTCCTTGTAACGTTTGCGGGGGTCGTCAACATTTGGGGGGTTCGTTTCATTATTTCCTTTGGTATTTTCATGATAATTTAAATTTAAGATGAGCGGCTTATAAGGCCACTGCATCCGATCCTAGCGTTGGGGGTGCCAACGACCACTAGGCTGGTGAGATGAGTTTCAGTAACAGAATTTACCTACTGGCCTAAGACGCATCGGTGTTAGCATGCCGTTTAGGTTTCTCAAC
>JAHXMU010000549.1:655810-669519 GCA_019455685.1 Philornis downsi
ACGCCCCTTGCGGCAACCCTCAAGTTTTGCTTCTGACTGAAATTTTTGTACTGGTTAGATATCAATTTTCGTTCAGTTTTTTTTTATTAATTTAGAATTGGAAATATATGTATGGTTTCGGGTACGATTTTTTGTATTTTATTTTTCCAAGGATCCCGGAAATGCACATCTTTTTCACCGCTATCTCGCCAAATAAAAAGTGTGCAGCAAATTAAATTTCTTATCGAGCTATTTCCTTGTTTGTACTACCGATTATAACATGTGGCGGCAGCAAAGACCAACCTCTTTGTTCACGATCTGTGAGTAGAAAAAAATTGTTACGAGAATCAAGAGAAAAATTTACATCCGTCCTGCATACTTACAGGAAATTAACAAATTTGAATATTGCCCTATTGGAATAGGCTTATTTCTTTGAGAACGCTCTAAAGGTGCTAAAGAGCTGAATGAGCGTAACTCGAATGGGCAATTGCATTTCGAATATAAACTATCACATTCATATGAATTACTTTAGCGAGTTAAAATGTATTACTAATTGTTCATAATCGATCGCTTATCTTGAGATAACAACCAGTGAATGGAAACTTTCACTTCTCATCGATGCGTTTCATAAAGAAAATAAATAAAATCTCATGCGTAAACGCTAATTACACTTACAAATTTGCCTAATAACATATTCAAAATGAGGTTCTCATTTAAACCAAACCAGATCCCAAAACATCGGGGAGATGAGATAACCAGAATGATCGATGAATCTTTGAGCAGACCTGGGGACAAATGTGATAATTTACATGCGCCTGTAAATCATATTGTCGGATGTTTCGACAGGTAAACACTCACAATAATAAATGATATGACCACACATAAGTTTAAGCATCTTTTTCCTCAACTTGCGGATACAATGTGGCAACTTGTGGCGGCAGCAGTTGATTGCAATGGTTTTTCAAATATCGATCCCTACATCTAGGAAACCTGCCACCGCCACCGCACGACCAGACAAATATAATTAAGTGAAGAGAAACAAATTGAAAAGAAAATAATAATAACGAGGAAAACAAACAAAAATGAGAAACGAAATGAAACATCAATGGCGCACCTCTCGATTTTATTGCGGTCGACACAACAATGATCGATTGGTTTTCATAAGTAAAATGTGTTAAATTTACCACCAACTGTGTATGGTGAATTAGTTGGTCTGCATTTGAGACTCATTTTGGAGTTTGTTCCACTTTAATGCCATTTTCGAAGACTGTTTCCTAATGAGCACGCACATGCGATCAGGGTTACCAAAGTTACGACTGTAACGTAAAGTTGATACTGTGATGTGGGAATTGTTTGTTATTCCAGCTGCACAGAATTCATATATTTCCAAAGCTAAAAGAATTTATTCACTATAAATGATTATGAAAATCACCGGATAACATTAACAATTGTTATCAAATATTGATTCTAATTCGGGGTTATAAAAATAAATAATATTAATAAGTTGAAAGGTGCATAAGCAGACAAGAATGGCACAGGGCCGAAACTTATGTATCCTCCCAAGCAGATCGGTTTACAGTACATGCTCGAAGAATCATGACGATGTACCGACAGACAAAAGGGCTTAACGAAAATGATTGCACAATATATAGGTAGTTCAGTAAAGCACTTCGATTGGCATTCATCAAAGTAATGCTTTATATTTTTCGTATATTTCACCATGTGCAGCGGTCTATGACTTTGTCTCCTTCTTGATACTATCAATTGTCACCTATTTAGAAAAGCTTCAATAGAGGTAATTTCTTCTTCTTATTTGGGCAAGTATTTTCCTACTGGGCCGTTTTTACTACTTATAACATCTTCAATCCATAATATCGTGGACGCTGTACCAACTCATCCTCTGATAAGTGCTTGTGTTCAAAACGATATTTCCTATGCAAGAATTCAAGTTTATCAAAATTTCGTACTTATATATATATATATATATATATATATATATATATACAAATATATATTCCTTTCCGTATCTATTAGGGCCAGATATAAACGTCGTCGTCTATAATAAGTTGCTATGTTGTGTACACACCGGATTCACCTATTCAGAGAATACTTTTAAGATCTAATTCTGGAGACCAGTACAAGCGCTGAAATCAAGCCACAACGAAGTCAGAAAAGCAATATCGCTATGTGCAAGACAGCCATAAGAGTTGGTGGCCAGTCAGCAAAGCATTTTTTAATCTGTTAGTTATATGATTATGATATGATTAGTGGCTCCTAACTACATTGTGCCTGAACAATGTCATGCCCAAAATTTGTGCTATCTATTGCGGGAACAGTTTTCCAACAGTCGCATATGAAGTCTTATCGCGTCTGTTATATAAAAGACTAAATTCTTTCCTATCCGAGCTGAATCGGCTAAAATTGCGGAATGATACTGACCAGACGAGGCTGAATGAACACAAATGGCGTACAACTAAGTCACAGATTGCTTGCTAACGTGATGATATTGACATCATTGGTCTATAACTGCTATATTTTGCTACATCTTTCTCAAGCATTAAGTCAAACTGGATTTTACCGTAAACTAGAAAAGAAAACAGAGTTGATTATTTCGACGAACATAGTGTTTACTCATCTGGAATGCTGCGCGAACTTTCGTAACTGCAATTTTGCTGTGGTTTTATATTTTTCCCGCTCTTCTTCGCCGTCTATAGAATAAATTAAATTTTTAAATAGGTGGTATTATAGGCGAAGCAAATGATTTGTTATTCAACAATTTTTATACAAAAAAGCATCCGATAATATCAGACACTACTCTCATCTATTTTGCGATACAGCTCAGAACCCTGGTTAACGACAGAATTGGATTAACCTGCTTTTGAAGTTTTCGAGAGAAAAAATCGACTTTGAATATATGGACTCATCGTCGTTAACGAAAACTAACAACTTTCACTTTTTCAAAATATCTATATATATAAAAATCAATTGCTGTGCGTTAGTCTCGATAAAGCTCGAGAACGTTTGGACCGATTTGGCTCATTTTGGTCTTAAATTATTGGTAGAGTATTCCGGAAGGTTTAAAAGGTTTTATTTGAAGTGATAGATGGCGTTGGAGATGAGATTTTTGCAATTAATTTTTTTTTTTTTCACATTAACATTTTGAAGGCAAAACAATGTTTGCCGGGTCAGCTAGTCAGAAATAAAATGTATATAGACTGACATGGCTGAAACAAAGAAATAATCCTTGAAAAGCTTTTGAGAACATTGCAATTAAAATTAGTGACATGATAATCAATCTGTAGTGACAAAGCCAAGTAAAGATAAAATTCTCTCTCAACAAACAAAAATTCAACTACAATGGCTACTCCAGGAGTAACCGCTGTTGTACATGCCGTACGATTACTTAATTGGGCAATTACCTACAATATGTGATGTGTTAATTTTCGGTTTTCAAAATATTAATTTATATCCGTTATTAAAGATTTAGTTACTAGTCTCAATATATCAAAGTCCGTAAAGTTTGCATGGGAGCCATAAGAAATAAATAAGCGAACCTTTTTATTTATATCGTTAAACTGATCATTATGTCCATATGCAAATTAAATATGTACTAAATCTACACAATAAAAAATTAACTATTATATTTTGCAGGGAATCATCTATTCATTGCTTCTATGTAATTTGGATGTGATTTGATGTGACTCTTTAATCTTTAAGTCCCAGTTTCACGAACATTCCATAAAAGGCGCTGAAAATGTAGCATAAAAATTAACATCTCTCATATAACAACTCCACGTTAAATTCATATCTTTTGTATCCACATTTGAACTATTTCTAGATTAATTTACTGACGGTTTGTCACAAGAGCGATAATATTATTTAGTGTTGTCTTTTCTGTGTTTTCCGCGCAACACTCATTAAGTGACGCAAATGTTATCAATTGTAATCACCCTAAAGAATGAATGATAAATTTAATCCAATTTACTAGATTATATTTGAAAAACCAAATAGTGCAAGCACTATGTGGGACATATGTGGAAATTGTAGAAAATAATTCAATGGTAACACTAAAGTAGAAATCTGTTTGGTGAACTGGGTTATAAATAATCTCACGATGTATCTTTCTGCCGAAATTTAGCTACCTTGTTCCAATCAGTATAAGAGGCAAATAACTGAAAACGTTTTTGCATAAACATATTTATATATATAAATTTAGATTTACATTGGCAGTAGGTTCGTCATATTTTTTTTTATATTATTGAAGGATACCTCAGACCTTTGATATAGTAATATAAAACTAACTTTATTTTATGATTTTCAAGAGTCAGGGACGTCTGTTGGTCAAGCTCTCTGGGAAAACCAATTGTTGGACTAACCGAATTATAAACACTTATTGCCAATATTTAGATATTCCATAAATAGCTTAATCAGGCAAGCTTTTTTATTAACATTCAAATATTTCACAACGACCACTTAGAAAAATGTCACACGTGTACGGTAATCAGTTAAGTCAAGGGCAGTTCCATTACCACCGATGCCTGAAAAAAACATTACACCAAATGTCAATTACAATTTAAATGATCATCGTTGAAAAATTATCGCCTTTATGTGCCCAAATTTGCTCTTTCAGGTAACTCCATATAAATGATGTTAGAAACCAGTACAGAAATATCGGTCAAGTGAACAGATTCACATGTAACCATTTAGTGGGTTCAAAACCGCCGGTATGTCAAGGCTGTCAGTTGTTAAATACCTGTTATTTATTTAGTAAAAGGTTTGCCATTTACGAATAAACACATAAAAAAAGTGGTAAGAAAAACGTGCTTTACGGGGTGATTATGGTCGTCATAATCGAACTACTATGCAAGGAATTGGCAAAATTATAAAGAAATTTGAAGAGACTGGAAGCGTTATAGATGTGACCAGGCTTGTACATCATCGCAATGTACGCGCTGTCGGAAATATCGCTTCTGTAAGCGAAAATGTAGCGGATAATCTGAATTTGTCGATTCCACGGCGTTCTCAGCATTTGGGCCTATCTCAAGACTCATTACGGTATATTTTGCCTCCTCATACATATGGAGTCAAACTCGTGCAACAATTAAAACTGGCTGACCACTCACAACGCCGTAGATATTCTGACTGGGCGCTACAGCAACAGATTTTCAATGCTGATATTTCGAATAAACGGTGGTTACGTTAACAAGCAAAATTGTCGAATATGGGGCTCGGAGAATTCAGAAGTGATTGTGGAAAAGCCATTGCATCCGGAAAAAGTGACTGTTTGGTGTGCATTATGATCTGGAGGTGTCGTTGGGCCGTTTTTTTCGAAAATAACGCTGGCGGAATCGTTACCGTCAATGCTTTTGAAAAAGAAAAACGGATAATCCGTTACGACCGGTCAATTTATATGGGAGGTAGCCGAATATGCATGGTATTGCAATTGATTTTCGTTCTCAGAACTAAATTTTTCAAACGCATTAAAATTTTACAGAATTCAATGCAACTGCTCGACAGATATGAAACTAATTTATGGATCATATCGAACATTTGTGTGGGAAGTATCAAAAGCTGTGTGACAAAGGACATTTTCTTTCTTGGACATATCTTTAACAAACGCTTAATGTGAACCCAATTAGGCCAGCAGTAGTGAAACTGCTCCAGAATTAACATGTTTGGGCGATCGATTTATCAAGTTTTACCAAGGATTACAAAGCAAAATAAGGGACAAAAATTCAGCAGCCAGTAGCAGCAGTCTACATGCTAGGAGTTAAAGGATTTTTGGAAAATCGGTCAATTTGTACCGATATAACTCATTGATGAACTCAGTATACGATCTTGCAAAATACTAGGCAGTACCAAATTTTATGAAGTTTCTGATATTACTCAATCAACTTAGAAAGTCGTGAAATATTTACATTTGGCCAAAAGATATTCTGATATAATTATATACTATTTTTGCCAAACCTTTTAATTATCTGCACAAACCCACCAAAAACTGAGTGCAATAGTTTTGAGTGAAACTGGTCAAGTTAACAAAGCCCCTTCTAGTTCATCCCATACAAAGTGACTATGAATTTCTATGCTCAATTAATAAAAAATTTAGGTAATTGTAAGGCTTTGCATTATTTACCATATACTTAGTCAAAGATGCAGACCAATTAAGTATATATTGCTAGCCTTATTCGGGAGAAAATTTCCGTTAAATACCCATACCAACATTCCGTATCGCCTGAAAGTTGCAGCATGTTTTGAAAACAGCAATTTTGAAAAACATTATGTTACGCCCCTAAACATTCGCATAAGAATATATTTTATTATGAATATATTTTATGGCGACTTCTTAAAAAATAAAAATGTGTATTATGGCTTTGTCTTCAATTGAAGCAAATACTTGCTTGAGCTTCGGTTCAATTCTAACATACTTTAGACTTTATTTCGAGATGGTTTTTGATATATGCTTTTTGATATTCGATATAAAGTAGAAATTCAAATATGTATAAATTTCTATATCGTACGATTATCCTAGGAGCATTGAACAAATACAAAATACTTTACTTGAAAAAAGAATAAGCGAATAATAATATTAACTTTCAACATTTCTTGGAATTTGGTATCATGTGAAATACAAAAAATAGCTACCATGCATCCCAAACGCTTATCAGATAGAACAAATAGAACAAATGCTCCTTTAAGTGAGTTTTAAAATCGCTGAATGTAAGAAATTGTTCACTGAAAATATTACGCAACTCATTTACAGTTAACTGATTTTGATGAATTTTCACACAATAGTTTATGAAGCATTGGATAACTTATGTTCGCAGAACCAGCACTACAGATATAACCAGAGCTGCACAGAGAGAATTCATGACAAATTGGGTATCGCTAAAAAATGTCTTCAAGACACCACTGAAAGCACGCAATAGTGTCATTATAGAGGCCACTGAAATTGATTTGATATAGCTGATAAACGGTAAATAGCAAGGAGTTGAACAACAATGACATCAAACAAGAAACAACTGCTTGAAATTGCTAGTCGAACATTTTATGTTTTATAGTCCAGACAGAGTTGGACCTCTATGGTATAGACTAATTCCTTTGATTTGGTCGTTGACTTCTTTCGGTACTCAGCGTATATCGGTCTACAAAAGGCTTTCGATGCAGATGCCGCATTTACCTTTAAATCGTTAGGCGTATTTGCAATATTGCTTGATATACATATAGGTGGCCCTAGGTCTGAGGAAGAAACTATTTATATCCAAGCGGGGTGGATAATCAAACACAACTCCACTTGCAAGCAACTACAAAATCGTAGTTGTTTAATATGTTCATTTAGTCAATAGAAAAATTATAGAACGATGTGCTAAATATTACTGTTGCCGTTGTTGCATTAACATAAATTGAAATTGGCAACATGTTCTGCTTTTGTTCCTGTACTGCATGATATAGAGGTAAAATTTTGCATCCTTTTTCTCTTGACTACTTCTCATTCTTCGACATTTCATTAAACCTGTCTAAAATTTTGGTATTAGAGTGTGTGTATAAATAGTTTGATACCTATTTTTTCTTCGATTTATGGCACGAGTCATCATAATGCTTTTTGGGTTGTCCCACTGTTTTTAGAAACAAGTGAATATATTATAAATAATTGAATTTATATTTCTTTTGCAAAGCATTACGAAATTATCAAATTATACAACTCCTGATGCGCAAACTTCAAATTGATGACTCTGTTCTAATTTTTCTATAAAATTCTTAAGTTTTTCCACTCAAGAAAAATTTAATTGATTTGCCAAAACAGAGCTCAATTCTACGTCTTTCAATACTAATGCTGTTTTAAAGTTTCGAAGGTATGTGAAATATATATAATTATGGTTGGATTTTTGGCATACTTGATTCAATTTTTACATAAATGATATTAGTGCGGGGTACCGTTGAAGAGGTATTATTATATTACTTAAAGAATAACAAATTTTGGGAAACTCGTTCATTCAAAACGCATAGAAATATATATAATATGGAAAAAGCAAAAAATAAGGAAGAGAATGGAAAATTTATTTGCGCATAAATTTTGTTGAAAAAGATTTTGTGCGTCTAAAGATATTTTCGGTTAAAGTTGATTTTTTATTAATAAATGTCACATATTTGGAACAAGCTGCAGTCGCCATTCTAGCATGCAGGAGGATAGTTTAGGCTTTATAATACTCTACGTTTTATTATATTTCAGAGTGGTAAGATTATGTTATACATTCTTGGATCAAGTTTTCCGCAATCGGCGAAAGAGTTATGCTATTTTTCCCCGAATTTGTTGCAAAAACTCTATTTTTCAAAAATGTTAAATCGATAACTTCTGTACGGTAACAATGGTAGAAGTCATTGTTACCGTACAGAAGTTATCGAAGTGATTTCTTTTATAGCTTACCTGAAATTTTATTGCCTTTTGAAAATATGTTATTAGAAATAATTCAGACTTCTATTTGTTTTACTTGACAAAAAACTATGAAAGGTCCGAACAAAAAATTATTATAAAAAAAAATTATTATAAATTGCGTATCTCCCAAGTTACAGTAGATAACCGGCATATTTAAGGACTTTTTAAAGGTCCAATCGACGACGTAAAAACTATTGTAGTCGGATCAAAATTTCAGCGAGGTAAACCGACTTACATGTAACTTCACTCAGAAGAGGTTTAGTGAATCAAATTAAATCACAATCAGCAAATTATAACCTTCTGAAGTCCTTCGTTTACAATACTAATAATTTTTGCTAAACCAAAAACTGTCTATGGGAAAGTGAGTGGAATTTTTGTTCTCATGGTTTATCAAACTCATGATATGTACCAAATTTCAGTACAACCGATAAAGAGATATGGAGCCGAGAATATATGGGTTAAAACGATCATTTGTGCGGGAGGTACCAATTTTGGTAGAACAATTCAATGGGGAAAATGTATACTATTGTTGCCTACAAAAAGTCAGTCAGTTTGTATGGGGTGGGGCAATGCACTCCGTTTCCTTCCTGAGACCCGAAGTAAAAAAGTCATGGCTGTGTCAAATGATATGTAGACGTCGAAGGTATAAAAATTGACTAAATTATTCTTAATGAAATCATAGAATGTAAATTCAGCCATTCTAAAATCAAAATGCCTTCATTATTCTCTTGTTAATAACCTTCCCTTTTACTGCGTCTTTCATTCTTCGAACAAAGCCATACTTGGCAACCCTACTAGAACATCTTCAAATTGTTTATTAATTATTACCTTTCTTATGGCATAAATGAAGGGGAGAGTTTGCTTGTCTATCGACTTGAAGAAAAAAGAAAAGTAGTAACTTGTTTGTTATAAAATAAATATTTCACTCATTTATTATGAGAACCTTCTGAAGACGCCGAACATTTGTACCTAAGTAGCTATATGTCCGTCCGTCCCTTAATAATAGGGTCGTAATGGGCAGGCTGACGGGCAGGCCACATTGTGGCACTCTTGTCACATTGATTTTGTTGTTGACGTTTGCGTCTGTAAATATTAATAACAGTGGCATGAATTACAAACTGTATTCTTTATCTTTTAATGGGTCTGATTATCGAGAGACAAAACACGCTCGCCTCTTTGGTTCCAGCGACCATTTACATTCACTTTTTTTGTCTTTAATTATGAAAAGCGTAGGTTTCGTGTTGAGCGTCTTGTTATCTGAAGTGGATAATTAACCGTTAAATGACAAGGTTGGTTATGATATCCACGTTTGCGATTGGATTCACATTTCGATATTGTCTCTGTTTGGGATGAGCGACCGGACACCAGCAGTGACCTAGGTGGCCCAAAGTAAACTTATGATAAATGTTTGTATTTAAATGAAAATTATCCTATATTATGAACGATTGTATGAGATAAAACTGATTTTCTTCCACTGCCCATAAGATTCCTGCGTGGCTTGGGACCATTTGAATATTCAAGTTATCTGCTTGGTTTTGTTGCTAGAATCAGTTATTTCCATGCACGAATGATTGAAATGTCTCCATCAGATTTTAATGCTGTGGATCCTTCAAATAGTCACATGTGATATTTTTTGAGTCAATTGCTTTCAAATAACACATACTCGTACACATACGTATACATATGTATGTATGTATGTGCAAATCCCAAATGTGACAACCAATATTTCAATGAAATGAGATTCGATAAATGCATTCGCATATGTTAACTTCCATTATCTATTTTCATAGCCAGGGAGTCGCTACACATGGCTGTTTGAATTTGCAATGTTTTAATCGGCCAGATGAGAGAAAAGTGTGTAAAGTGCACACTTTATGATCTTTCATCTATCCTCTCCAGTTTGCCCAAACGTCGAAAACCAAGGTAACAGCTATAGGGAAAGCTCTTGGGATTTGGGGAGTTCAGTTGTAGATCCAAGTGTGCCCACTGTCAAAACGATTCCAAATACCTGATTTATATGTACATGCAACGATTTTGGACGCCAATAGTTCCAAATATAAAGAAAAAAATCCAGTCAATTGAACTAATCTATATATTTATAGATTTATCTTTTTCTGTAACAAAGGTGAATATCGAAAATATTGATTTTAAAAGTACTCAATAAGACATTAACATGCTCAGTGCCCTGGCAAGAATGACAAAAGTTATTATTAGTAAGTTAAAAGGTTAGGAAATTTTGCACAAATGCAAAAGTTACTTAATTTTCCACAGAGTATTAAAATGGGCAGAATGTTAGGACGTCGATATTTTACCGGGTCAAATTTGAATTTAACCGATACATATTCTTTACACTCTTCAATACAATATATAAATCCAACCAGTGTAGAAATTTCAGTAAGGTGAACTGTCTTACCTACACCTTCACCCAAAGTCTTTTTACGTTACTGCAAACATCAAGAATGAGAATAAAAGAAGCAAAATTGTAAATTTCCGTTTGTAGAGAGATCACAAAATTTTCCTAAATGGGCCAAAATTACATATGTACATGTTTCCTTAAGGTGAGTGCAATTTATTTTTATCCGTAGTGCACTGAGTTGTGCTGAATATAGCGCTACGCATATACATATATAGTCTATTGTAGCACTATATTCAGCATATCTCAGTACACAAAAAAATTAAGCACTGAGAAGTATACTGAAATGTAATAGACAATAACCTAGACTAGTACAGCTTACTAATAGAAATAACAGATGAATGATTGATTGTCGATAAATTGGTCAATTTGTGTTGCAGGTACCAGAAGGGATATTCCAATGTGCATCGTTTTTATTTCAATATTCTAATATGGCAGACGAGCGAATCGACTAAATCAGTGCAACTACCCAAAAGATTTGAACGCAAAAGTATGAGTTGAATCAGACATTTGTAGGGGAGGTGCCAGAAAGGGTGGAAATCGGCCGATTTTTCAAAATATCACCGAAATCGATCAATTTGTATGTTACGAACTAGAAGGAGGGCCAATTTACATTTACAATCTCCGACTACGATCTGCCTGATTATTAGGCTGTGTCAAGTTTTAAAATTCAATAAAGATTTACGGCATTTGTCGTGTTTATCGTGTGTAACCTGTCAGATAAACAGGCGGACGTCGGACATTTTCGGTGACAGGTGTTCTTTTTCAGATTATGTAATTTATTAAGATCAACTTTTTTATTTCGGTATGATAAATTTTTCTCTAGTATTACTTATATCTGTGCCGAAATTCAAATTCAGCGACTGATGATTTACAATTTTAAAATGAGGGTACGTTTCCGTATTTTGATAAAATTTTAGAAAAATAGAAATAGGAGTTAGAGTTTGGTAGCATTTTCGGCCTGGAACAAATTTACAAAATTTACTTCTGTGGTCATTATAGTTTACGCAGTATCTCTTTAGCACATCTCATGTGGGAGGTTCAAGGGAGTCGCTATGATCTAAGGCGTTGTTGAGAGTAAAATGTCTCAGTAAAATACTTGCTAGTCTTTACAAAAGGCTTCGTGTCGGTCAGAATATTTCTGTAAGGATCGCCCAGCTTCACTGTAACACAAAACTCATTCAAGAATAGAACCAAAAAAAATTTTGCCACATAAGACCGTCGAATGTGGTTTTATAGTCAATCAACATTTGCGACTTGATGATGTGTTTTTGCGTTTGCAGAATTTTCTCTAGTGTGAATACCGATATATTGAGTTTTAAGTCACACTGGCAAAGTCGAATATTTAATATTTTGGAAGAATTTTTGATCTTCTCCTTTCTACATGTAAATTTCTATATTGCCGGCATTTTTTTAGCAACCGTTTATTTCAATTAAAAATACAGTTCGCCTCCCTCTCCGTTACTTTTTATAGCAGTGCTTCACAGCAATCTCTACAAATGCCCGCATCATTGCAATGTATGCAGAATATTTTGTCTTGTTCGGCTTATCATATCGCCCATCATTCTCTGGTTTGACAGAGAACAACTTGCTATCGAACTACATTTTTTACTGCACTTGTAGCGAATGTACAGTAAGTATATTTCTACTGTATAACGAGAATATTAGGATTGTTTGCATTTAATCGTAGTAACAAAGAGTTTGTTAGAATAGGCTGTTACCATCTCGAGAATATTAGCGAACACAATAAATTCGTGTTTTAGTTTTAAGCAGACGGTGATCGTATGGTTCTAGAATGATACATTCTATCAGAAATGCTCAGCCTATGAGCAATTCCACTCGAAGGAATGAAAATAGACGTATCGTATCAATTGATACGGCAAAAACGTAAAAACATAAAAGAAGGAAGCGCTCAAAGCAGCAAGAATCTTTTAACCAAATGTGTTTCAAGGGATATAATATTAAGTGGAATGAGCAATGTCCTTCGGTGTGGCTGGTTGGCAACCTATTGTAAACCTTAGTAAAACTTTGTAAAGTTTGGGAGTGTCTAATATTTTGTCAGGTCGAACCTGATTTCTGTAAGTGGGCTGTGTTGACCCACACCTTCTGCTACCTCTTACATAAATAGACCGACTTTGTGAGACCCAAATTTTTACTATTTCTTAGATTACAGTAAACTAAATATTTGATTACTTTGGCACGTCTCATACAAAAGATAGATGTAATCCATATTCTTTTAGCTTTATATCTTACAGATATTTGCAGTAAATAAAGCCATATCTGGCGGCAATCATGCATTTTAGTAAACTCATTTCTTAGAAAGAAAATGAGCTTTAACGCCATATCCTTTTTAGTACAAATTAACTGATTTATAGAGCTAAGTCGTGAACCGCAGCATCTTACATTTTTGCCGTTTAGAATAGTTGACCAAGTAACTGCGCCCTTTCTGGTATTTCCCATTGAAATCACCGAATTTAATGCAAATATTCCTTATACTTTTGCTGCATTAAATAGCATTAAATTCAGTATCACTTAGAACGAATCATGCGTTTAGTCAGCTTAATCCTGCGGATAAAAAGGGACCGCATTACCTTGTCCCTTAAACTAACACACATACAAATCGCATAATTTGTCGAAAAGCAACAATTCCTCCATACTTTCCAATCTAAAGGTATTATTCAGTAAGTTAAAATTTTGATTCTTCTATTATGCAAAAATTCTGAGCATTTTTTGATAAGAATCTGTGAGTTTATAACCTCCTACATGGCACCCTGTGTAAGTCAGTTCTCCTGATTTGGTGCTTTGTGTCTTCATTGTCAGAGTACACCCGTATGTGAAAGCTTGTGTTACGCCCCACCAAACTGGCTTTACATTACTCATTACTCG